>WURT03095603.1:0-12569 GCA_009936505.3 Holothuria glaberrima
ATTTGCAGGTACAAACAGATTCACATCCTTTTTTTCTGTTTTGCAAAAAGTGAAAAATTTCTTAGAGTGGCCTTGTTAGGTCATGCCATCATAGCTATACGGCCTATTAGTAGTAGGCCTACATACTACACTGACTAAACGAAGTGCTTGTAGTTGTTGCATGCACGTCGCGTTATCTGCTGTCGTCTGTTTTTCCACGATTTTCCTCCAAAGGAGAGCGCTTTTCATGGCTTTCTGAAGTTATGTGCATAAGGTCTATAAGCATAGATACCAAACATGTGCATGCTAACGCGCGCAAGCGCGTGTTAGCGCCGAAGGCATGACTTTGCCGTAAAACTTGAAGCCACTCTGTATGAGCTGTAATAGACTCATTCACTGTTTACAAAGACGTCACTGCGTGTCGGTAAAAGAGTTTGTAAGGTGCGCTTACACTGTCGTCACAATGCAAAGTAAATTCCAATTCGTCTACTTTCTGCGTGCAATCGCACAAGCGTTTACACGCACAACACCGAACATACACGCATTTGTTTTTGCGCATGCTCTATGCCAACCAGTGACTTAACCGTGAACTCCCAAATACCGCAAACGCGTTACTTTTGGTGACGTCACAATACAGTTTTCATTACGTGTATTTGATATTGTTTTAATGTCTCTCCCGATGAGGTAACGAAGTTCACTAAAAAGGATCAGTTCACCCCGAAGAAATCGGAACATGAACCTTTTGCATGCTAAACATAGAACTTTCATGCCGCATTTGCTCATACAGTTAGCTTATTGTACACTCTCGGTGTTTTGCTAAACATACCGTTGATAGTTGTCTCCCGGAATTGCTTTGCCTTATTACAAGTGTCATGGCGGCCCCCATGTACGTTGGCTTCATTGGATGTCAAGAAGGCAATGGCTGTATTACGTTACGGCGTAAAAGTCAGGCATCTAGCTCCTACGGCGATAACACGCGCTTCTGCGCGTTAGCATGCACATCATTACATACACTGTAACGGAAATTGATTCCTCATTGAGACGCAAATGTCGGGTGGAAGTGTGGATTTGACATACGCAATTTTCTGTTCGGTGATGTGGGTATAATAATAGGCACGCATTACAGAAAATGCCATTGTTAAAATGATAGCGTGGCTTGCGTGAGCGTTGCTTACGCGCAGAATCCTCAGAATAGACCTTATGCATATGATGTCACAGAGCAGAAAGTGCTCCCTACTTTGGAGGAAAAGCGCGTATCGTTGCAAGTTACAACAATAAATGCAGACAGCTGATTTGTCAACCAATCATAAAAGCGCGTAATTCAACTACTCGTGCGTGTGAATCCACACCGTTCGTACACGTGTGCTTCATTGTTTTCCTCCAAATTGACGTCAGTGTGACGTCAATGCATAAGGTCTAAACAAGCTCTGTGCTTTTTACACGGAATACTTGACACACACTTCTGCGTGCTCGCAAAATTAACGCTCGAGTTGTTTTCCCATTGTGAGCGCGTGAGAAATTGAACGCGCATGTAAAAGTGCGTCACTTGAAGACAACATAGGTACCAACCAATAAATGTCCATGAACTTGCAAACCCAGTGATTGAGCGATAATGTTCAAGTGTACATATGTGGAATGCCGCGATGAAGAAATCACTTATTCTTATCTAAGCGGCCTAGGGTACCTAGGACTAGTTCTCGCGTACACGTTGTTCCCTGAACTAGTATGGGAAGCCTCAAAGCGACCCCATATACAAGGTCAGCAGAATGCGGACTAATTCGACATCTGCTACAAAGGTAAACATTTACGAAATTGAAACCCCTAAACCAAACGAGGAAGTAAATGCTGTATAAATATTGATCCGTGCAATGTAGTGAGACGTTAAGGAAACAACATTGTTATTAAATGAAACTTGCATCCTGGATGGGTTTTGTTTACCTGCAGGCATTGAATTCTCACAGTATTATTCTGCAAAATAGGTTTAGCTATACTTGCCATCCATTTGTATCTATGAACCCTTAAAGTTCATATACAACTGATTCGCACGAGTCTGCAAAGTCGCGTGGCGTGGGCCTGGATTTTTGATTGGGGTGGCTAGTGGAAGAACGTACATACTTCAATATTCACTTCCCGGTAGAGAGTGCAATGCACTGCTAATCAATCAACCCGTCTCTCTACATGTTTGTTTATTTTTGCACTTGTTTATGTCGTTGTATTGGATTAGCTGTATACATCCCTTTTTGCCATTTCAAGCTTGTTTTGTCTTCATCATTTGACTCGGGTGGCTGTAGTTTGGCATCCTTGGCTGCCACCTGGTTATGCCATTTCACTCACCTTGGTATGGGGCAAGATGTCTGAATTCATGCAGCGATCGAACAAAAGAAGCTTCAGATCAGATTTTTTTCATCAGCAAAAAGGGAAAATTGTGATCTTTGTATGAGGAGTTACTTTTTATTTTTTCCTTTTTTCCTATGTATAAGAAGTTGGCATTTTACAGTGCAAGTGTGAAGTAAAGCAATTTGAGCGAACTTTACAGGACACTGAGTTCAATTGTTCTACCCATGTTCCAGTGCCGTCAGGCTGGGTGTGGAAATTGGGACTGCATCCCCTAATAGTTTTAAGTTCGAAGGGTTCATGCTTGCCCAAAACGTCCACATTTTCTCTTAAAATACCAACAACTTCCGTGAAGCTGAATCCGGGTTCACCCCCTCCCAATCCCCACCATACTTGAAGACTTACAGACGGCACTTTTTATTTTTCATCAGTGACTGGATGATTGGTCTGTATGTGTCACTTGAATCTTTTGAATATCTCCGCTGATGACATATACAAGCCCATAAATATTCTGCGGACTGGGGCGTAAGAAACAGAAATTTGCCATTCTCTGTCTATGAATAGGCAGGTGTAGCAGGGACACTGACCGATCTAGTTCTTAATGTGACCGCTTTCGTCGGAAATCGCCGATTGAGAAATCGGTGATAAATTAGCTAGATGTGTAGCCAAGCTACTTGTCAAGTAGTCCAGTAGACATTGTTTTCATACTGAGTACCATGAAAAGCAATACGGATGATAAAAAACTTTAAACGATATTGCAAGATTCAAGTAAAAAAAATTAGTTTTGGCGACAGGAATAAATATTGACTAATCGGTTGCATTTGTAGCCGCAGCTTTACAGAAGACGTATTTGCCAATAAGAAAAGGCCACATACTCTATGATGGGGATTCGTTGAAAAGCTATCTAACCCTAATGGTACTGGAAAGATCCACATTCTCCAGCATCGCAGCTAAGGCTCAGTCCCGAAATCCAGCGACGATGGATCGGATACCTGATTCATATGGATTAAAACAGCAAACTAGTTCTTTTAGAGTCCTGACTCATTGCCACTGGGATCAGGATCATCAGGGTTTCCTTAGAGAAAGATTGAAACACTGCACTTAGGGTCACCTCCAGTTTTGCAACCTCCCCAAAGAGCTCGAATTTTCGAAGTTGTCTTAATTCTTTTATTACTTTCAAATTCTCCAACTGAACTTTCTTTTTTCCAGTTCCCTTTTTCATTTCGGAGAAACTTTTCTTTCACACAATAACACAATAAGTCAGCAACCATTCCACAGAAAGTAGCATATCGGTACAGGGGCGTCGATCTGAATTTGGAAGTGGGAGGGGGGCATCTAGCCTAAGACTTCTCTCCTATCCTGATGAGGAGTCTAAGAAGAGGGGCCTCAAATTCAAAATGGAGCCAAATGTTTCAATATTTGGGGTTACTATGAAAACTGGGGGTCTATTTCATTGCCCCAAGGAAAAACTGCATGCAGGCTTAGCAAAGGGGTGGTGCTCGGATTTGCCGAGATTTGGGCCAAGCGCCTTGACTGAGGACCGGCTACTCTAAGCCCCGACAGATGCAATGGGTTACCTAAATATAAGGCGCTCGAAGCGCGCCAAAAATTGGAGTTATATATAAAAAGAATTTGTAATTTCTTTCATTAAGAAAAGTTGGAAAAAGTTTGGGTTTTTATTGAAACATCTGCCATAAAATTAAGAGCACACCAAGATTGGACGACTGAATGGTCTTCGTCGACGAGTACATTCTTCATCTCACCCAAGGCTCAGACGAAACTAAAAAATCTGTTTTTTTTTCTTGCAACATATGTTTGCCACAGTAGTGAGGTTGAAAAAAGAATTTTTAGATAGGGAAAAGAGGTAAGAACTTCGCAACGTTGCATTTTAGTGTTTCTTTAGAATCACGACTATAATATTTGTGGACGTTGAATAAACCCAGTATGTCTCAAATGACGGATGTTACTTCTAGATAGAACTGAAGATGGAAGCGCTCGTAGCGCGGGAAAATTTTTTTGAAGTTTTAGAGAGAATTGTTACAGAACTTACTGCCTACAGACCTGCTAAAGATCCATATGGAAAATTTTCTGAGCATATCAATGTCTTCACCACTAATTGCTTACGTGTAGTTTTTTTTTTGGTTACTTCACTTTTTAGTTTCAGGTCACAAAAAGTAGGGGGGGGGGATTGTGTTAGCTTTCCCTCCTCTCAAAAAAGTGGAGGGGACATGTCATTTACGGGTATACAACGTGAAGAAAGAATGACCAAGTTTCATTTTTTTCACTTCATCTCCAATTTCGAATGTTTGTACAGCAACTTTGTTGCCGAATTAAATAACGGCTAAACGTGCTGACTCAAAAATAAAAATTCTTGTTCGAAAATTTGTCTTTGATGCTAAATGTTGCACTCTATTGTATCTGAGGATACTTAATTATTAAAAAAATTCGCAAATTAGGCCCCTCCCGAGGGCGGCGATCAGTGAAGGCTACGCCCTCCTTTTCAAAAACCCTGGATTCGGCCCTGAAGATATTTTACTTTTAGAAGGCTATTTTATGAAAATCACTTTTTACATACAAAACATTATTTTTAAACAAGCTTAGGCAAGGTGGAAAATGTTCTTATTGTTTAATTTATATTACTACTGCTACCAATAATATTCAAGATAACTTCATATTCACAATATGCCATACGATCTTTGAATATAAAGTATGGACACGATACACTTGTGTCTTAAGTAAACTAATTTTCCATAAGAACATTCGTTACTCTTGATATTTAGATACATCTATACAAAAATGACTTTCCCTGCCTCAAAAAGTAGTAACACCAAACGAGAATTAAATTTAATTTTGATTTTTTTATCTGTAGTGTTGTCCGGGAATCTCTTTATCCGTGTATATTTTTTTTTATTATTTATGAAAATACTTATATGTGTTATTTTGAAGTAAGTTTCCTTTGCTAATAGCGGTCATTATGCCATTAGCTTGACTAATTTAGTCTTCCCAACCATATGATAGATAAAATGGAAAATTCTCTCTTCTTCATACCATTTTCTGGAGGTTTAATACGCCTTGAGGTTCTTTAAGAGGTAAATATTCTGAGAAACCTTATAAGACGTATTAATGGTGATTTCATTTCCAATGGAAGTAATTAGAACTCGTGTCTCGATGTAACTGGCGACGATGCAAACTTTTAAGAAATGAAATGTCAGGCCAATTACTTTAATGTTTTTGAACGTACTACCAAATAGAGTAAACGTACCAAGAATAAATAACAGCATAGTGTCCCCGATACGCTGATGTATCATGAGGACAGATGCTAACCTTATCATAGCATATTTTGAGTCCTAAATAAGTTTTAAAAACATTAAAGAAAAAGACTATGCTCTTTTAAAGACTCGGTACCGAACCATCAAAATTTTTAACCTCATTCATAATGTTTCACATACTTATGATGTCCCGAGTGACCTGTAAACACTCACTATAGTGAGTTTAAAGGTAGGTCCCAATATTATGTTAACGGTTGCTCACCATCATTCCAACTAAAACTTGATGGTATTTAAGTTCCATGTTCACAACGCGCTATAAGTAAGGTCACTTCTTAAGTTTTGTTTTAATGGGGACTTCGGTGTTGATCTTTGAAAACCAAAATCAACCACTATAAAAAAAAACTCCTTTCGTGTGGGCTTGTCTCAGTTAAAAATAAGCGACTCGAAAAACAAATACTCTATAATTAATACTATTCCTTTTAGTAAAATAAACATTGCATTGATGGAATGTTTTATGTTGTAACATTTGGAGTAGTGACGAAAACTATGACCACCTTCCTGTCTTTGTATATATTCTTTTTCTGTAATTATATACCCCACGTCAATTGTTTGCCAAGGTCATCAAAATTATTCTTGTAATAATGACACAAAATGATTCATTGAATTGTGCATTTGAATGTCAATGGCATTAATGCATCCTAACACCTCCCAGATGATACAAACATCTCTGCCGGACTTTCCTTTAGAAAAAATGTATTCTGCAAACAATTGAAGGAACAAAAGCTTGCTATCTTCAAACTTACTATATCCTTAGAGGCCTGAGATAGGGTCGATATATTCCGATTGTTCACTGTACATACTGCACACTGACTCAGGATGCTGTGAGCATCTCCCTGCACTGACTAATGCACTGTACGTAACATGTAGCAACTATATTGTACGTACACGTAGTGTACGTGATGATATTTGCAGCAAAGATTTTTTCGCGCATTTCCGACCTGAGTTTTACGGTCGTGGGAAAAATAGCTGGTCTCGTACCCGGTCTCGGCCCAAGTCCCCAAGTCATGTCGGTCGAGTCCGAGTCCGAGTCCTAAAACGCTGAGTCACGAGTCACGACAATCGGGAATCGATACCAGTCTCGAGACCGTCTCGAGTCATCCAGCACTATGAGCTAAGGACATTTTTACCATGGGTCTCTCGATCGCCTCATCTTGGGGCCTCCTTTGCAAATGAGGACCTTGCTTAAAAACATATACATTGCAGGAAGCGCACCAAGCATTTTCCAAAATATTACTCGCTCAATCCAATTGCATTAAAAATTTGATTGCTTACACAATTAAAATGGCCTAACTGAAAAATTTTTATCAAGTCTTTATTCTTCTTTTTCTTCCAGTAGAGTCGATATTCATGAAAATCAATCGTTCTTGTTTCAACCAATGATCGAGCTGGATAAGGAATGGTTAACTCCCCATTACTACACCCCTTTATTATTCAATGTAATGACATAAGACTACACAACGTCAAACGAGCAGCCGTACATTGCAATCGGATGGAACATCGGTGTTGTAAAAAAGGGACATCGTATCAGACAATGTGAGCCATTTAACTTTGGGCCTAGGAGGAAAACGTATAGTAAAGAAATGCATCCAGAGTTCCTATTGCCTTTGAAAAGGCCCAAGGCCATGGGGTTGGTGACATGATTTACCTCAACAAGGCAATAGATTGTTAGAGTGTAAAGACAGCCTTTTCAGAAAGAAGCGGTTGCAACCGTCCGGTAACAGTTAATTTTTTGTGTCGATTGTGTACCACCGACATCTATAAGACATAAGTGAAAAATGCGATTTGAGAGGGTCAATAAAGGTTCCCAGGTGTGTTGCAAGGTGATGACAAAAGCTGGCAAAGCAGCTCGTACATTTTGTCCACAAACCAGTGAGGTATTTTGTGAAGTAAGGAAGGTGTATACAAACAAAACAAGGAAGGTATTTCACCTCCCTACATTTACTTTCCTGGCAACACACCAGGATGAGTGACGTCACGAATGTAAAACATCATCGACCTTATGTTTTGCCAAACTTCGCCATTAGGTCTTTATTAGAGCATTATATCCCAGATAGCACACTATGTTGAACCAACGATGGAAGATGGCCTAACGGAAATAAGTCCATTATTGGGCCCAATTTATTTAAACAACGTTGTTTCAACATTAGCAAACCAACAATTGGTTCAAATTCCATTAACTAACGTTGAGTCACCGTTATTTAGCCAAGTGTTGGGCTTTATTTTCTTACCACAGGTGGGCTTATACTAACAGCCCATCAGTTGATTCTTATTTCTTTAACTAACCTTGGGCCAACGTTAGTCAGCCAGTCGTTAGGTCCAAATCATTTAATCATTGTTGGGGCAACATTAACAGCCAAACTGTTGCTCCGTTGAGTACCTACACTAACATTGTGCCAACATAGATCAGTCAACTGTTGGGCCGTAGTTCTTTAACCAAGTTTGGGCCAACACATGCCAGCCAATTGTTGGATTTTACTTCTCTGATCAATGTTTGGCCAACCTAATCAGTCAGCATTATTACTATAACCAAGGCTAAACCAGCATAAACTTGCCAGCAGCTGGGTATCACGCATCCAAATAGCGTTGGGCCAACACGTACCAGCCACCTGCGTGCTTCCTTTGGTTTCCAAAGTTGGGCAAACATTAGCCAGCTGACTGTTGAGCTTTATTTGCTAAATGAATGTTGGCCCAGCTTTAAGCAGCCAACTGTTGACACACAAATGTTCGGAACTTGCGATATAGTTACACACAGCCAATTGTAGGCCAAAGGCGTAGGAAGCTTGTCTAAGCCCAGAGAGCAGAGGGGTAGGTTGGAAACTGAACATTTTTCGGACGTTGTTTCGGGAAAGCGTCTAAGGAAAGCGTTCCCCCTCCCAGACAATACACAGCGCGGGCCGAATGTGTTGTTGCAACGTTGGCAACAGTTGGTATTATGTAGTGTGGGCAGCTAAAGACAGGACCTACATTACACCATCTGTGAACCTCCAACAATTGGAAATTTCATATATTGCCAACATTTTACCGTTTCTAGGTCAAAGGTAGGGCATGCCCGCATTTAACCGAATTAAAGGCACCCACCCCAGGCAGTAACAATTTTCCCCAACAGTTGACTTCCAGCTCGTTCTCTAATTCAAATCGAACCTCCTGTCTTTTTCACCTCTTAGCCAGAACCAAAGTCGCCTGCACTGAGTTTACATTGCTCAAGGCAATAATGTCAAACACTGTGTATAGGCTAAATTGGGAACACAGCTGACTGTATAATTCACTGTTGACCAACCAGAGTGAGATGTTTTATTTGAATGAACGTCGATCAAAGAGCAGTTATCAACTGTATTTGGGACTCTGGGGATACTCCTAAATATGTTTGGTCAGAGAGTTGCAAGCAACTCTCTGTTTTGGGGATGCCATATCTCCTTCAAACCTATTTCATGTAGCCAACTGTTGGATGCTTTACATTTAATCTACATCAAACCACTTTCGTGAAACCAAGGGTTGGTTATGATGTGTTCAACTAACATTGAGCTAGCTATGTTCAGCCAACTGTTGGGCATAATGTAAATTTGCCGACGCTGACCCAGTTTTCATTGACCAACTGTTTATCATGATATACTGAACCAACACTGGAAAAACACTTGAACTTAAGTTCTATGATAGGTCGCATTACAAAAAAATAACGCATGAGTAAACCACTATTCTAGACTTTATGTAGACCTGTAAAACAGTAAATACAGGTTCAAAATTCATGGGACTAAATTATCTATATATGATATTATCGTGTTAAATGCAAAACAGCAACGACGTATAATGAAAATTGTTTAATAGTTATCTCTCAAATCTTGTCCTAGTGTCAGTGAATCTGAAGGACTCTTAAAAGTCGATCTACAACCAATGGTTGGCCTAAGAAATTCGGTTGTGGGTTGCCCGAAGAATAATATTTGTCGCAGTTGGCAAATATTAAGCGGTCCAACATTGGCCCAACAATAGACCATCAGAACAATTCAAACCTGGTAATTTTGGTATCGTACCAACCCATAATTCTTTTAATAACAGCTGTTTCTAAAGTTTGCATTCACAGCGCATGTTTTGCAAAAAACTTCAATTACACTGTGGAAGTTTGGTAAGAAAGTTTGAAAAAAAAAATTGTAAATGAATGGAATTTTTTCACTCAATGCAGTTCCAATTGAAATAAGTTGTGGCAAGCAATTGACATTTCTTGCAGGGAATCGTGTAATGCACCAAATTTCATCTAAGGGCCCAGAAATATCAAAAACTTTTCAAGGGGCTAAGAAAAGTAAAAAATTCAGTAATTTATCTTAGAATTTGTCTGAAATGATGCACCGGAATGCATCTAAGGACCCTCAAATATAAAAAAAATTTTCCAAAAGGCTAAAGAATGTCAAAAATGTGCAGTAATTTACCTTTACATTTGTCCAAAATAATGTACCAAATTGCATCTTGAGACCCACAAATATCACAAAATTTCCCAAAGGACTAAAAAAAGTCGAAATTTTGCAGTGCAGTAATTTACCTTAAGTTTTTCAAATATGATGCACCAAATGGCAACTTAGGACCCTTAAATGTAAAAATTTTTCCAAATAACTAAGAAATGTCTAAAATGTGCATTAATTTACCTAAAAATTTTTTAAAAATTTTTGAATATTAATATTTAAATATTAAAATTTTCCGAAGGAGTAAGAAAAGTAAAAAAAATTGCATTAATTTACCTTCAAATTTTTTCAAAATGATGCACCAAATTGCATCTAAGGACCCTAGAATATCAAAAAATTTTCCAAAGGGGAGGGAGACACCCCTCCCCTCAGACCCCCCCCCCCGGACGGCGATCCGAAACAAGGTTCAGCCCCCTAGTCTTGAACCACAATAAAGATAAATATCAAGCTTGGTGGATCGTTACTATATTATATATCCCAATAATAACCTGCTACACAGATATGTGAAAGGAATGTATGCAGTGTTATAGTCAAGTAATTTAATTCAAGTACCAAATACTTCGAAGTACTTACTGCTACGAGTATATACATACCAAGTAGGCGTACCAGGGTAAAAGTGCGGCAATTGGAAGTACCAGTGTCCGAGTAATGTTTTATTGAGGACGTTTCGAGTACTTTTCAAGTATTTTTTTAATTCAATATACAATACAATATTCAATATGTAGGGATTATTCTTTGCTGACAGGCACACAGCCAAGGGGAGGGTTCGGGGGTTGAAACCCCCCATGACCCATGCTTGAAAACAAAGAATGGCAAAAGTCATCAGAATCTTGGGGAAAATATGCTGACACGATAAACTCCATTACGTTTGAGTCACAAACATTGCACCATATAAGAGAAGGGGGAACCCCTCCCCTCCCTCCCCATGACTCTCCAATAAAACCCTCCCCGTGACACAATCCTAGTTACGCGACTGTTTGCTGAGCATGATGTAGTCTAGGTCCAATAGAGTATCTCAGTAGAATTCAGTCGATCAGGTCGAACTCTATCAGTATTTTATCTTAGTTTGCCCCCTTCCCTTTGGAAAGTTTTGGAATTTGAAAGGTGCTTAGAACGCAAATGAAGCAATATTTGAGTGGATTTCTGCCCTAGTGAGGAACTCAAAAATTTACACCCGCATGGAATTTGCTTGTCAGATTGTTTTTGTGCGATATTTGTCACCGTTTATGTGTGACATTGTCACACAAATAGGGGCTAGCTAAAAAAACTGGGTGAAATAAACGAACGGTTTACCGCAAGCCTATCAGACAACTTAGTCCACAAGAGTCAAAGGCAAAGCCCTTAGCCACGCAATAATCCGTATGTACTACAAACGCGCACGCTGGCGGCGTAAGTTCATTGCCTCGAAACCGTGCTCCTTGAGTTGGAATATTCTGAAAGAATTTTTCAAACGACCCAAATTTCATGATTTCACATTCTTCTTTGACCCAACCGCCGTCTGAATTAAAGTTCAAGTAATCACAATGCTTAAATCTCATGAAAACAGCTTTTTTATTCACATCTTTTTTATTCACACTTACCATATGATCTATCGTACAAACATCCACATGATAAAATTATTTAACGAGCATGCAAAGATACACTATGTTGAAGACACTGTGCATGCGTAAATCACGTTATTTCGCTATTGTGTCCTACCGATGTGAGTTTTTCGCGTATTCAGAAGAGAGAATATTGACCTAAAACCGTTACAAACCATTACAACGCTCCGCAACTCCCAAGTCCCCCACATGGGCTCGGGACCCATCAGTTTTCACCTCGCCACCCACCATTTGCGGATCA
Organism: Holothuria glaberrima; assembly: GCA_009936505.3. Classification (NCBI taxonomy): domain Eukaryota; kingdom Metazoa; phylum Echinodermata; class Holothuroidea; order Aspidochirotida; family Holothuriidae; genus Holothuria; species Holothuria glaberrima. Next base: position 11,933 of record WURT03095603.1, read on the forward strand.
CTGGACTATGGGATACTTCCAGGGCTGTAGACGAGTCCAACAAGCTCAAGTCCAAGTCCGAGTCCGAGTCCATAAGTCCAAGTCCATTACTGTAAAAGCAGTATAGTATTTTCTCAACATGCTGATACATACTGAACAAACAAATTCGACAAACCACATACCACATTGAATGAAATTAAAGTAAAAAGCTGATCAAAATATGCTCTCTGCGCAACCATTTCATATGTCCTGGCTATGATAGCCACAGGGACCATACAGCTAGGGCCCCTTTATCACAGCGTCATCTAACATACAAAACGGTTTCATCTCATTCACCTCTTCCTGTTCATAAACATTCACATGAGAAAGAAGTATTCTGGATATGTTCTTTTTTTTATTTGTTTTTAAATTTATTTTCCTGTGAAATCTTTAGTCAATAAGAGTAAACCCATTAGCCAAAATACTAGGTAAAAAAGGAATCAGTATCTAAGAATGCACTGGTTTTGATCAGATTTTCCTTTTGATTATACTGTAAAATTTAAAATACATAAAACAAAATAAAATGAACTAAAATGAAATACAATAAAATAAAATAAAATAAAATAAAATAAAATAAAATAAAATAAAATAAAATAAAATAAAATAAAATAAAATAAAA
>WURT03095624.1:0-12567 GCA_009936505.3 Holothuria glaberrima
AACTTCAGTATATTAGTATTTTTCTATTTCACATCACAGTTTTTGTAATGCTTGTATGTTTGTATATCAACTAGATACAAGGCTATAGTTTGTAATCCAAACACTCTCTCTGCATTGTGTGAAATGTAAGCTACTCTGCATCTTTGGAATTTTCAAACTTTTATGTCAATTAAAGAGTGTCACCAACTGAGAATTTTGATACCCCCACACTAAAAACATTCTTTGGGATGATGAATGTTTGTCTTTAAATCATAGTTGTTACAAGGTCTTTAAAAGTCATGCCCCCCATTTTGCAGGGATCTTGGAGTAGTACGTGTGCCGGGTGGATAAATGGGGACCAGTCCCCTTATGATATAGCTAAACGACATTAACGAGGTGCTTAAATATTCTTCAGGACTGGATCAGACAGATCTATCATCTATAAAACAAATTGGCTATGTTGCTGCCATTTTGGTGTCAAGTCCTAAAACTCTCAGCAACAAAGTGGAAAGTTTAGCCTCCAGAATGCAGGGCTGTTAATTATGAATGCTAAGATAGTACCTGCATTTACTAACAAGAACTCTACTTCAGAGGGTGTCAAAGATTATGGAGTCATTAAAGTAAATATTCCTGTCCTCAACCTGAACCTTTCTCCACCAACATATCACATGTAAAAATACAATTATGTTAAATACTAACTTAATTTCAATCTAGAATACAGTGTCACATAAACTTAGTCTTTTAATATTGTTTATCCAGTAAACATGCAGAGTAATGTCACTGAATTGAAGCAACAGTAAATGAAAACCAAAATGTTAATTCCATTATTAGCTAGTGTTACTGAAAACAATGTGTAGGTGAGTCAATAACAACAGGCACAGCAAAAAAACTTCAAATAATGCCATGAAAATATTTGTATAATGGTGTCGACTGATCATTGTACCAGGGATACAGGCTATAATGCACAATAATTGTCAGTAGTTAGTCTATAATACTGTACAAGAATATATCAAAACAGTCACACAGTTGCCAGATGAGTTTAATTTTTGCAATATGCACTGCAACTATGGATTTACTAGTTCCATAGTGAGGCTGTGACTTAATGCATAGAGTTCACTTTAAAAGTTCACTATACAAGTAACTGCCTTGGCATTGCCTGTAGATTACAGACAAATATTCTGGACTATACCTGTACACAGTGTGGCCATGCATTTTCACCCTTTGCTTCTATGACGATACTTATAACATGGAGTCTATACCAGCAACAGTAGGCAAGTACTGTATAGCAATTCCACTTAGGAGAGCCATGCACTTTTTGAATTCCAACAGTACAGATGACCCTAAGTTATTCTTAATAGAATATTGCTTCTTATGGAATTTGCCACTAAGTGTTACACACCACTTGTTCAAGAAAATTGTTCCACTAAAAATGTTACAAATCTAGTCCCTACAGCATTTTTTTTTTTTATTTGGGAGGGGTCGGGGGAGAGAGCTGTCAGTGTAGACCATGCTACTGAAGGGGTGTATTCAATTTGTGATATAGGTTATAATGTAGAAAATGAATTACAGAAGTAAAAAATAAAAGATTTATGAGGGTTATTTTGGGCACATTTCTGCATAACATTCTTCTCCAGGGCAAAATTACATTTTGATTGAGTTATTAAATGGCCTCCATCTTAAAGAAGCTCTCTTCATGTGAAATTTCAATGGCTACTGTGCAGCAAATTAAGAGCATGGAGAAATCCTTTTTCCGAGCTTTTGTATACCAGGGGTAGCTTACACCTGTTAAGAACTATAAGGCAGGTACAACTACAGTAGAAGGATGCATATCTTTTATAAACAGATCTTAAGTTGGTGAGAAAAATAGCCCAAAGGATAGCAGCCTTGAAGTGTGAGTACAATGTCATAGGTACAAGTACATCAGATTGCTAACACATTATGACAGATGGTACTTGTAGGCCAGTTGGGAAATTATGTAAATAAGGAGCAGATGAAAAGTGAGCTAGAGTAGTCCCTTTTGGATCTTTTAAGGATCTAGGCTTCTTCGGGAGGGGGAGGGGCAGGGATACAGATATGCTGTGCTACTAGCCTCTATGACAGACATGGGCCACCACTGATTTATACCTGGAACAGCCTGAATTAAGAATGGTCATGCAAATAAAAGTAGATCATATCTTCATCATTCATGTGCCTTTAATTGACTGTATGCAAGCATTTATCAGCTAATTAACTCCTTATCTGATATTGGATCTCTTCAGTGTAGGAAGCTCATGATTTTTAATTTTATTCTATAACCTGTATGAAATAATTTTAGGTTTCAAATATGACTTCATCATCATTGCCATTAAAGCAGGAAACTGATGTTTCATTATTTCCACTTTTTAACATCCTTAAAGGTTATCTCAAGAGACAGACCTAACCTGTATAAAAAAAAGGAAAAGAAAAATGAAGTTGCCATGTGGTGGCTATATGGTACTTCAAAGAAAATTACTAAAAGCTCTCTAAAATGCTAATGGAACAAGAATGAATCTCTCTCGGAAGATAAGAGCCTCTTGTAGCTTCATCTTTTCATATCAATGAGTTGAAAACATTATACAGAAGGAGTTGGCATCATGAAATGCGAACTACTTTCTATGCACTTTTATTAGTTAGCCTATTCTACAGATGTGTATATTATGTCAATTGCAAAAATGAACTAGTTTTCCCATATTTCTGACTGAAGAAATTCCCAACATCTTGACCTTATAATAAAGAGACCATTTTTATTTTCATGATCCACTTTTTCTCTTCATATCCTGTAATTTCCATTTGTCATGGAAACTTGTAAGTTTCCACATTTCGTATTTAGCTTTGAAGAGAAAATAAAACTAGTTTGGTTAGGGTCGTAGCCTAGGCATAATTCGGGTGGGGGGGGGGTGTGCAGTTCAAGACCTAAGCAGAGCACTAAGTATCATGCCAACAGATAGTTGACACTGGGCATACCCTTCCTTTTTCATAAGTGCCATCCTGGGGTAGGGTATTGAGGGGAGAGATACATGAAACTAGGTGTGGTCAGGTGCAAAATTGTGCTATCACTGGCAATAAGCTTTGAAATGATTATATCTAGATACAAATTGTCATTAGTTAGTGATATTCTTCCTAGCTAGTGATATCCTACCTATTTGGGGACTGGATGCTGTCTAAAAGAATACTTTAACTTTTGAGAAATTTTGTTTGGTGAGGAGGCTAATGTATGCACAATGGTGCAATCTTTTGGTAAAGTTTTGTAAAGCATTAAACTGACTACATGTTTAGGAATCCTCCTTGGTGAGCAATTTTTTTCTATTTTGGTGTAATTGAAGGGTATGGTGAAATTTTCAGCACTTGAGTATTTTTTTCTAAAGTAGGCCAACTCTCATCTACTTTTTGGAAATCTCAGGTGTTTTGGGGGGGTGGGGGGAGGGAGTGACTGAACCCCCCCTGCAGGTTTTGGCCCTGTTGGTGGTATACGGTCTTTTTGAAAGTGCAATTTTGGTCATGAATGTTCTGCAAAGCTATGATGCAGTCAGTACCTGCCTGTTCAGCTGACTTAAATCTAACATTACAGGCAGATACACACTAAATCAAGGAAAGTGAGTGGCTTGGTGGCTGTATAGAACATATACCAGTTTTGACAGGTATCTGAATCTGGACTGGACAACTTTTCTCTGGACAATTGCCACCAGGACAATTTTTTTCTGGACAAATCCCTACAGGACACCTCATCCCAGACAATTCCCCACCCATGACAATTACCCCTCACCAAAAATTTGTCCTCAGAGGGAATTGTCTGGGGAGGGAATCGTCTAGGGGCATATTGCCTCGTGGGAAGTTGTCCAGGGGTGAATTATCTGGAGCAGGACCGTCGGGTATTTAATAATCTCTGAAGCAAATACTAGCAAAAGTATACCTGAGACTTTGGTGCACTGATTGGCAAAACTGTTTGCAACTGTGCTATGCAGGTGTAATGAACTTGGTAAGTTAAGGCAGACTTCCCAACCCATGGTGTTGTCTGATTCAAACCTTGTCTGCTTCAGGGCTATTGCTAATTCACACAGCTATTGGAAAGAGGGTCAGAGTAGTGCTCCTTCCAGCCTTGGGAAACAATTAAGCTAATTGACTGGGATTACACTTATTGGTCTAATAGGAGGATGTGATCTGGAAGGAAGGTTTGGAGCAGTAACAGGAATGGATCCATGATTTCTGAGTGCCTGGTGCATTGACTGTCATGCAGATTTAGAAGTCTAAACAGGTTTTCAGCAGGGGCATAGCCAGACTCTCTGGGGCCCATGGACAAGAAGCATAGAGGAAGCCCAAAACGAATGGTATCACAATCCTAATTGCATAAGACCTTCTCCGGCCACCTACAGTACGCATATATTCACAAATTAACAAATACACAACATATGGTACTACATGGGAAACTTTTTCCTGTTGTCTATTGAGAGTGTTATAACTCAATACAATAAAGTCATATAAGATGTGTTAAAACTTTAAAGTTAACCCTGCATAATAAGATAATGCATCATAGCCGAGCCCAAAACCCTTTAAGTTTTTCATTGATCTTGGTTGGGGCCCTTGGACCCTTGGGGCCCCTGGACATTGTCCACGTAGTCCACCCACTTGCTACGCCCCTGGTTGTCTGCTTTTTGTGTGTAGAATTTAAGCCTTTTATCTGAGAAATGAATGTGCCTATACCAAATGGAATAATAGTGTTGGTTGGATTCATAATTATTTAGTAAATAGCTGAAATTCTAGTGTAAGTGCAGACCTGCAGCATTGACACATCCCTGCCTGTTTCTTTTCCCTCTTAATACATGTTCATTCACAATCAGGGTCCTGAGGTCCACTGGCTCCCTTCTGATCCATGAATCATACCACCTTTTATTCTTCTTTGAAAAAGTATTTTTAAACATGTCCATGATCCCCTAATTTTCACTACTGTGTTTTCAAAGAAAAAAAACTTAAAGAGGAAGGGTGTTACCATATGAGGATATATTACATATAGGCCACCGATGTGATTGTCTGACCAAGATCAGGTAACATTTATGTGAGAGAAATCATGACACCAAAAGGAAAATGTTCAAGCTTTATATATGTGACATTCCTTATTAACATTCCATATGGTACATGTTAACAAGCGAGGCATCGTTAACAGTGACTGCACTATGTGAGCTAGTGATTAGGTGCCCTAGTGATAAGGGTTAGCTTAAAGGGTTAGTGGCATACCAACAAAGTTTTTCATGGAGGCTCTGGTGGGGAGGGGGGAGGCTACCATTTCACTGGTGGTGGGGGCTTAAAATGAAGGTTCTGGCAATTATGTTTCACTCTAGAATTATCCAGGGGGGAAGAAGACTCCTAGGATGTGCAAGACTTGTGGGGGAGGAGAAACTACACACTTACAGTCCCCCTATACTACCTTTAAGCCACTGTAAAGAGTTGACATAATATATTAGCCATGGGTCTCAATATCTATTTAATGACGAAATAAACATGAAAATCTGTGGATTGCCACCACTCAATGGTTCTAGATGATCTTCTGTTTTTAGACTGTTTCAACAATGAGATGTCTGACCAATTGTGTGGTCTCACAACAAATTTAACCTCATAGAAGTTTAACTCTTAACTCATTTTCAATCAGTGCATTATTAACCAGTGACACATATTTCAACTGTTATCATGATGATACAATGAATTATACACAGTGCGTCAAATTATTTTGTGGTATATGCCATCAAGTCAGCACATTATTTGCATGTTTAACCTCATTGCATTTTATAAGCTGTATTTCATTGTTTTTGTTTCCTTGACCTCTTTTTCAGCTCTCATATTACAAAAAAAAAAAAAAAACTACTTTTCTGATTCATTACAAATTACCCTGCTGTTTTTTGCAAAATTTAGGTTTTGTTTTGTTTGAAACTGTGATTCTTTGAGTTTCATACCCCTGTTATTATTTATTGGCACAATTAAACCCACATACAAACAGGTTAGGATAACTGCAATATCAAGTTCTCATTGGCAAGGAGAACCAACCTACCAAAATAATTCTTGGAACAATAATATAAACACTTTTCTAGAATAAGTTCAACTTGTTTTGAAGCTGATTACATCTACAGAACAAGTTATTAAAAGCAGGTCATGTGATTTACAAAGGTGACTGCCCTGTGGTCATGTGATTTACAAAGGTGACTGCCATGTGATCCTACAGCCCATAGTCTCATGGCTCACTAGTTCTATAGTACACATTTGCAAAATCCCATTGATTGTGCAGGGACCAATGGGCTGTAACCATGCATTTAAAAAGTACACTTCTCTCTTTGTAATGTGCACAATACGAGTAATCTCCAAATAAATCTCCAAAGAAATAGATTAAATAACCCTAAACTGTACTATAAAAAATCATGAATAAAAGACAAAGTATTAACTTAACACAATGTTCTCATTCCGGATAGTAAAAATTCTTCACACTCAGTTTACTTGCAGGGCCTCCTCCAATTTAAACAGAGACACACCTGTCTAGTATGTCCCAGACAGACTTACGGTAACTTGCACTGAGTTTAAATTGCTCAGGGCCATATCCATACAAAACGCGTATAAGCTTAATTGGGGACCCAACTGACTAGACAAGTCATCATTGACCAACCAGATTAAAGCTACCATTTGACTTAATGTCAATCACAGTGCTGTCACCAATTGTACTTACACATATAATTATATTCCTGAATATATTAAGGGTGATGCAATAGCCTCTTTAAATATGTGATTGGTCATAAAACTTTGATATGGAAAGAGGGTAAACTGTAACTTCAAATGTAGAAAAACCACTCTGATTGGTTAATGTGTAGGCCAGTGAGATATGTGCAGGTAGATGATACCCACAGCAAAGTGGGAAACATGGCCAGGCAACTTTCACAGATTCCACAAAATTGAAGCTTTAGAAGTCTATGAGATGTACCAGGATTAGAGAGAGACTGAGCCATGTAGGCTATGTGTCTCCCCTATGGATAAAAAATGATCTTAAATTCCCCTTAAGAAACACAGGCTATTCATCCAAAACTTGTTTCTGAAGATTTGAAATCTATGGCTTAATTGTAGGGCAAATACAAAAACACTTATTTGAATGGGAGGTAAGACAAGACTCTCAACTATGCAAGGGTATAAGATAAATTGCTTCCATGGAGAGGGCTTACAATTGTAATGCAGCAGTTGTCTTCAGGGGTGTAAAATATTGGAAAAGGAAACTGCTCGGCAGGAAATTGTGAGACAATTGCTGAGGTTGATAGTGAGCAAGTGCACACTGTAATAACCTGAGTGGCACGACACAGCCAAGGGGAGGGTTCGGGGAGGGGGGGTTGAAACCCCCATGACCCAAGCTTAAAAAGAAAGGTAAAAATCATCAGTCTTGGGGAAATATGCTGACATGATAAACTTCACTATGTTTGTGGCACAAACATTGCACCATTTCACATCTGGAGACCTCAAAAAGTCGTTTTCCTCAAAAAGGAAGCGGGAACCCTCCCTTTATATCCCTTCCCCATGTCATAGTCCAACAAAACCCTCCCCATGACACAATCCTGGCTATGTGCCTGACTTGGAGACTTTCCTGACTAAGTGATAAATTGCTTGGTCACGGTCGGATTGTAAACTTCTGTGAGAAAATTTGAACAATTCTGGATGTGAAAACTGGCTCCCTGTAAGAAACAGAGCAACCTTTATGGAATACAATCTACATCTGCTATTGCATTTTTTACAAGTTAAGAATATACTACTTTTCTACACTCCTTCTACCTGTTTCTTCACTGGAAATGTACTTATTTGAGGAGGAAGGTTGATGGTGGTGAAGGCTTTGGTTAAACTCAAAGCTTAATTAAAAAAGGAATTCAACAAAAACTCAACAACATTGGGGTATGAAAAACAGAAATGTTGTGTAAGCGTCAGCATATGCTTAAAAGGGGAGAAAACTTTCCACCTTCCCCACTCTGGTCACCCCAAACAAAATGAGAGAATATATTGTGATGGTTCCAACTTGATGCTGTCATTTTTTATTCCTCCCCACAAAATGTGACTGGCACCTCATCTACAAGTGTGAATTCACACTATGGTATATAATACCAGTGTGTATTCACACCATGGTACATAATACCAGTGTCTATTCACACTATGGTATATAATACCAGTGTCTATTCCTGAGATGCCAAGTTAGGAGGATAAAAAATAGGGATCATGGTAATCCCAAGAATACGCTGGACCCCACTCATGCGCACGCGAAGCGCTGTGCCCCCCGGCCGGAGGTCCAGGGGCCGCCAAAGGGCCCGTGGTGGGGTCCAGGGGGGCGAAGCTCCAGCATTTTAGGAGTTTCTAAGCCAGTTTTTGAAGTCTTTTGTGACATATACTGTACACAACAAAATAGTCATAGGTAATATATGCCTGAAAGGGACTTTCTCCCCTTAGTATATTTCTTCAACAGTAGGCCTAGGCCGACATCAGTAAGGAGATTCAACTATTATGGTGAAGAAGATAAATTAGGCCTATACAAACATTTATAAAACTTATAAAACATTTATAAATACTGTATATACTTGTTTGCCTAAGATGTCACAGGCCTAACGTTACACAAAGTGTCTGTCCACCTGTCTGTCTGCCTGTTTTCATCCACCGATAACGTCGGAAGATTCCGTGAAAATGTTCTGTACTGCATTGTAGTAGTGCTATATAAATACAGTAAGCTATTGGCTAGCAGCCTATGTACCCATTCTACACAAAATTACGTAACTACCTTAGCACTTCTGGGCCACTAAAAATTCCACCCAATTTATTTGATGTATGCATCTCATGGTTCAGTTAAGATAATTTTTGTAAAGTGTCTTGCCCAAAACTTACGTCTTATTTTAAAAGGTTCTCCAAATAATACACAAACTAAGTGATTCCCAATAAATTCCCGTAATCGAAAAACTGTATTGCCAGTGGTGTATGAACTTACACGGGATCGCTTCCCGTCATGCGTTCATGACCAATGCGCTACGTAATAGTGGGCAATTCACTAGCCTTGCATTATGTATTACGTACACATTGTGCGCGTAGTTTAGGCTATGTTGCAAAATATCTGCATGAGATGTGTCACTGAGCGCTCCAGCTCTGGACCTGCAAGCTCACAGTATGTAGGTACGTGTACATGTACATGTACGTGAGGCGAGTGCCCGTCGATCTTGGCCCAATGTTTTCCGAATCGTAGCAAGCATACTGCAGTACAGTATGCATGTACTATGTACGTACATGGCATGACATGATCGTGCAACTTCGGTAGATCCATGTCTGTGGTTTATACATATTTGATACGTTGCATCTTGTACACGGATGTCGGTTTTAACTTGGCAAAATCTGGGACGGGAGACATTACTCCTGAATAACGTAAAAAGCAGAATTTCAGGAGAATTTTGGAATCGGCGGGGTAAAGGGTAAATGATCGTAATAATTCTGCCTAAATCGGGATACTTGGCATGTCTGCTATTCACACTATGGTATATAATACCAATGTCTATTCACACTATGGTATATAATACCAGTGTGTATTCACACTGCTATACAATACCAGCGTATATTCACACTATGGTATATAAATACCAGTGTCTATTCACACTATGGTATATAGTACCAGTGTGTATTCACACTATGGTATATACGGGTACTGATGTTCTAGAGACTTGTCAAAGACAAATAGTCTGACAAACTAAAGGAGAAAAAACCAAAAGGCCAAGATTCCTGCACCCTTTACTTCTCTCTCATCCCCCTCTCTGCACAAGATACAGAGAATGATGACCACACACATATTCAAGGTTCTTGGGCTTTTGGAAAATAGTTTGACAAAAAACAGTACCATCAAAGGCAGTCAGCTTCATCTCCTTAGTGGAAGCTGGATCATTCTTTTTTTTTTTATTATTTTTTGCTTAAGCCATAGATCTGATAAGTAAACAACATTTATGGTGAGAAAGGAAGGAGTGACCAGCCGTGGTATAGAAACTAGGCTGGTAATCTACTTAAGCTTGTTAACAGGATATCCACTTGCCTACCTGATACTGAAATGATGTTAGTGAAGTTCAGCACCAGTAACCAGGAATGCACTGATCATAGGCTAAAATCATAACTTGAATCCATTTACTGAATGATTTCATGCAATCATGGACCTTTAATTGATTGGTATTCCAATGCATCCCTTGGACAAGATGGCTGATATCCCAGGTGGCTAATATGTTTTGTCAATGGTGCACGGACATGAGAAATAATGTACATGGAAGTTGAAGGTCAGATCTTCATTAATTCTGTTACAAGTTCTGTAGACTTCATGTAATCTTTGAGGATTGAACAAACCCCAAACATTGCAGTAAAGTAGTGAACAAGTTTATCTTTGTGTTCATAATGCTGATAATATTATTATCAGTGAAAGATTTTTATGAAGCACCAACTATACTGAGAGGTAAATAAAGGTGCTGTACAATGTCAAAGCAACATAGCTGAATATCAGAGGATAAAACCAAAACAGAACAAATTAAAAGCAGAACAATAAAAGAGCATTAGGACATACAATCATTGAACGATTGTGCATGCACTGTTTGGCTGCCTATTGCTGTTGGCAACTTTCATTCTCTCACCTTCTTATATATTTAATGCTATTTAAGACTGTTAGGGGAAACTACTACACCGCAGTTTCATTAAGGCGAAAAAAAAAAAATAAAATACATAAGAGGTTTTTTCGCCTTTACCAAATGGTATATACATCAACGTTATTTCAACAGTCTGCCATCCCCACGTGTTAACAGATACGTATCCGTAAATATGTTGCCAATGAAGTTATTGCGTACAGAATATGTGGTTAAAAGGACATTACCACACGTTTACATATTCCCTTTTAAAAAGTGTGTGCAAACCCTATGGTAAATGAATTTTTTTGCCCGAATAACGGTTTCCCCCTATGATGGGTTTTTTCGGCATATTTTTAGGTAATAAGAAACAAGCACAGAACACACGGCATACTGTAAAAATGATTTAAAAGTTTAATGATGAATTGCCTGGCAGAGAAAGATCGTGTCAAATCTACATAGACAACAGCAAGATGTAAAATGGTAAAATGGTAAAAGGCTAAAATTTTGAAAAAGCTAAACAAGCAAAATGAAAAAAGGCACAACATTTCAGAGAGATATACTCTCCTTGGTCACGTGCAAACAACAAATGGCAGTGAAGCATACAAGCCTGCTACTAGATAGGATGTTCTCTACCAAGGCTAGCCAGAGCATTTCTTACATTAATACCTACAGGAGTGAGGGTATTCAGGTGGTAAATTAATTTTAACTAAATCTCTTGTACATGGCATACCCAGGATTTCTCTCAAGCGGGGGGCATGCTGTAAGATGTATGATTGCCGGCCTGGGAGAGGGGTCTAAGGGGACGGGGTATCCCCTCACCTTTTGCCTTTGAAAATTTTGAAAAAATTAGGTGTCCCTACATGCAATCTGGTGCCACATATGCTACATATGTAAATACGAGGTAAGAGAGGGGTGATGTAGATGGTACCTTTTAAAAGAAAATTTGTGTTAAAAAATTTGCCTATTTTTAGGAACTAAAAAAAATTGATATCAGTGAGGGGGCCATAAAAATTTTGAAAAATTAGGTATCCTCACATGCAATCATCTAAAAAAAAAAAAAAAAAAAAAAAAAAAAAAAAAAAAAAAAAAAAAAAAAAAAAAAATGGCATCTGTGAGGGGAGCCATGGCCCAATGGCTCCCCTTTCGTATGCCACTGATAAATATGTATAAATATTATATATGTATATATATATATATAATGCTGGAGCTGGTGGATCTGTATACTGCCAAAATGTTACGGCGAAAAAAAAACAATAAAATACATAAGCATATATTTTTCCATTTGTTTTTTGAGATATACATACACATTATTTCAACAGCTCCTCAGCCGTAAGTATTAATGCATACCTGTATGTAATTTCATATACATTGAAGTAATTGTATGCATGTACCAATATTGAGTACTGAGTAGGACTTTACCATAAAGTTACGTTTTCCCATTGAAACAGTGTGAAAACATTAAGGCGAAAAGGTATTTTCCCCCAATGGGAAATTTAGCCCTGTGGTGCATTTTTTTTAGACGATATTTTGCCCTAATCCGCAGTTAGCAATATATATATGCTGGATCAACCTGTTAGGTGAAATTAGTAGCCTATGCCGCCAATACAACTGGCCAAAAAAAAAAAAATAAAATAAATAAGATTATGTTTCCCCTTTTGGTCCTGAGATATACATGAACATTATTTCAATGGCCCCGAGTCCTTAGTGTTAACAGATAAATGTACGTAAGTTGGTGTGCAGTGAAGTAATTGCATAAACATTATAAGGTAAATCAGACTTGCGTATAGAGTTCCACATTCCTATATAAAACAGTGTGTTAAACGTTAAGGTGACACGTTTTTTTGCCTAAGAGTTGAGTTCTCCCAACAGTCACGTTTTTTCATACCATACTTCGCCTTAATTCCAATTTATAGAAATACATACATTATATATA
>WURT03095646.1:0-12566 GCA_009936505.3 Holothuria glaberrima
AATCTCTATAAAAATCTCGCAGAAATCTCAACCCCGATCAGGCAGTGTGTTTAGCCTGGCATGACTTAGGCTCGTCCAATAATAATAAAGACGACGACGACGACGACGAAGACAACGACGACGAGTGCCCAACTAACGACATCTCCACCGACTCAACGAACTCGAGGGACAACTCCACTGCGAAGACCGTTCTAATATAAGTCTGTTAATAAGCCCATTCTGAAGAGGGCTCAACGAACATGTTTCATTAATATTATGTGTTTGCTTTTGACCGAAAAGCAGTTATTTTGTGCTCTTGTTTCATCTGAGTACGGAATTTCCTCAAGAGGTCATGCAAACCGCTCTTACAACGAGAGCCTAACCCATAGTCCTGTATGTTACTGCAAGGACTAGCCTAATCCTTTTGTGTACATCATACTCCCTGCCTTGGAATTCCGCGAGTCTTCAGTGGGCTGTTCATACTGCCGTCTGTTAACGCTAAATATTCTTCAGGCAACAGACTCGCGACTGTAAGAATTTTCCAAGGTGTAAGCCCTTCCTGAGTTTCTATGTACGATGGCAACCCGTGCCAAGTCAAAACAACAGGATGAAATGGTCGCTACAATTTTGAAATCCCTCTTGGAGATTCCTGACCTGAGGAAAATTATCAAGTTGGCAACAACCGAAGCTACGGTATCTTCTCTTGAAAAGTAAATATTAATAGTCTTAGCATCTGGAAACATCATGAAGATATCTCTCAATTACTCTATACTAGTACCTAGAGTATGTCTGATGTAGTAGCTATTACCGAAACCTGGTTTCAGCCAAACACCCCTATCCAAATGTTAACCAGGGGTAAAGGGATGTTGTTAGAGCAAATTTCTAGTACTGTTTCTTCACGATCATTTTTTAACCTTATCATAATACATGGATATTTTGATTGATTTTTTCTTCTATTTTTCGTTGCTTTTAAGGAGATTTAAAGTGATTTCATGGGAAGTGTGGCAATAAATTGTGTCAACTCAACTTTTATTATTTAAACTGTATCTGTATTCTAGAGATAGTTCTTTAATGAAATCTAAGGTTACCTTATTAGAAAATGATAAAGGAGTTGCATTATTCCAGTGTTATATTGCTAATCATTTGCCCATTTCAACACTTCCATGTGCCAGTTCATAGTTTGAGTAAGTTTGAGCATTAAATGTGGAACCACTATAATTCTGCCAACGCTCTCCCCCCAATCAGCCAACCTTGTTCCCCAATGTCCAGTGCTAGGCTAGTATCCCTCCCACATAATGCCAACCATTGTGCAACCATTGGGCCACCGTTGGCCCAATGTTGGGTCAATGTTGGCTTGATCTTGGGCCAACGTCAATCCAATATCATGCCAACACTGGGCCAACCGTTGGGCTAATGTTGGCCCTATTTACTGTTTCCAACGTTGGCCCAACGTTGGGCCAAGGTTGGATCATTGTTGGATCAACGTCAGCAGCCAACGTCATAACGATGAGCAGCCAACCAAACCCCAATGTTGGGCCAACTTTGTTCCAATGTTGCTGCCAACGTTGGTTTTACGTTGGCCCAACTATGGTGTGCTATCAGGGTCCTCATTACAATTTTAGTCATAATGACAGATGTACAAAACGAGGTGTGGAGTTGGTTTTTATATTCTATAATATTCAAGTTCTCTTTAAGGAGTGACCTTAATGATTTTTCACCATATTGTGAATCTATGTTTCTTGAGATAAATTGTTTTAATAAGATTGTTATTGTTGCAGTAATTTACCGACCTCCTGCAAATCCAGCTTCTCATTTTATAAGTGGTTTGGATCATTTAATGTGTAGACTAAATGCTGAGAAGAAAGACATTACATCTTAGGTGACTTTAATATTGGCATGGTAAAATATGGGACTGACTGTAATGCTACTAATTTTCTTTTCCTTATTTATTCATCGTCGTTTCTTCCACTTATCACTAAGCCAACTAGAATAACTGAAACCTCAGTAACTCTTATTGACAGTATACTTTGTAATGATATATGCTGCAACTTTATATCAGGAATAATTCCTTGTGATATAAGTGACCACCTACCCGTCCATTGTATTCACCATCAAAGTAATTCCATTCATTCTCATCAAGACTCCATTTATTTTGACAAGAGGGATGTAAGTCCTATGAGTCTTTAAAATTTTGTAGCTGATCTAAGTGTTTTTGATTGGGACTGGCTTTATAATATTAAAGATGTCAACCTGGCGTATAATAACCTTGTTGGAATAATTAACAAATGTTATGATAAACATTGTCCATTAAAACGTGTCAGGAAAAAGAAAATCTTAAATGAACTTTGGATTACAAGAGGTATCTTAATGCTAAATACAAGCTTTAATAAAAATATATCAAGTGTCCTACTGCTGTTAATAAGCAAAAGTTTGTATACTTCAGGAACAAGATAACAACCGTCATACGAAATGCAAAACGATGCTATTTTGGTGATCTGTTTATGAAAAATAAAAATAATTTGACTAAAATTTGGGATATTATCTCGGATCTTATCAAGTCAAAAATGGTTCGAAAAAATTCTTCTGTTTACCACAAGGGGAAGAATATCATTGACAGTGTGGAAATGGCAAATGCATTCAATGAGTTTTTCACTAATATCGGTCCAAACTTAGCCAAAAACATTCCTCCTGGTAATGTTTCTTTCTTCCATTTTTTGCCTCAACTTCTAATAACAATTCCATTTTCTTGTCACCGACCACTCCTTCGGAAATTTTCAATACCATAAAAAGTTCAGAAAAAAATCTTCCTGCGGTGTTTATAATATCTCTTCTCTTTTACTCCAGACAGCTAACATAGCTATTTGCGAACCTTTATCTTACGTGTTTAACTTATCTATTTCAAGTGTCATTGTTCCTGACCAAACTAAGATTGCTCGTGTCATTCCAGTCTATAAAGCTGATGATCCTTCGACTTTGTCGAACTACAGACCTATCTCTGTTCTTCTGGGATATATATATATATATATATATAACTCCCACAAGCCTTTTACTTCACCAGATTGACTGCCTTTACGTACAACTTAGGCCAGTTTGGTAAAATTATCATTTTTATGGTCTGTTTAGTACGCATCCAATTTCCTTTGGACAAAGTTAAACTTTCATTCTAATGCTCAGACGTTTGTATATACCGCAGGGCTTCCGGGAGCTTTGCTCTGCTGGATCCCTTCTAAGGTTTTCCTCTAGACCTCAGCAACATTAGAAATGGCCGAATTATCATTTCTGTGGTCTGTCTAGTTCACTTCCAATGTTTTTTAGAAGTTAAATGCTTCACCCTAATTCTCACAATTTTAAATACCCCATAGAGCTTTGAGCGGAGGCTTCGGCCCCGTTCGCTTGTTCCACCCCAAAGATTTCAGAATAAACCTCCATTAATGAGGGAGGGGTTGTGACATGCTTTATAATTTAAGTGACGCTGATATCGCTTTTAGTCCCACCATCAAAATTTGGAAATGAGAGTGTCCCATCATGAGAACAAATAGCCAAAGAGGTATATCCTGAATATTAATAACCACTAGCATGTTTTGGTTTTTCATTTATAAATGATAAAAGTAATTAATTCTCAACGTAAGGCTGTAAAAAAATCCTATACGGAAATACAAAACATTCAGTCAAGGAGTTGTCTTTGAAGGTATGGTGACATGTAAATTACGTAGTTGGATATTTGATGTAAAAAGCATTTAAACTCAAAATATTCTCTATAGTTCCCATCAAAAGCCATCAAATTCTGACTGTTTTACAGGGTAATTTCTGTTTACACTTGCATCATGAATAAACATGAGCTAAATAAGCAAATATGTGACATCGAAAGACGAACCCACCAAATATGGCAAATTTTATCCTTCGCTTTTCCAACCTTTTCAAGAACACCTGCATCATTGGTACCCCTGAGGGATTTACTATGGAAGTTAAACTTGTTTTCTTGAAAATATTAATATCTCTCACCAAATTGTAAACTGTCTGAATAGTACTTAAGGGATAATTAATATAGGGTTAACAAAAATTTGCAACCCCACCTCATTATTTTTGAATAGACAAAAGAAAAGCTCCAGAAACCATGTTTCGAGAATGGTAAAAGATATTGAAATAATTCCAATGGATCTTTCATTGAGGGATTTTATTTCAAGCATGTCACCATACCTTTAATGGCAACTCTCTCTTTTAATGGTCATTATATCTTGCAGTGGAGCTTGACCGACTCAGAAGAATGACGTTTCTGACAATGAATCATTAAAATATTTTTTAGCTAATCAAGGATTGTCTGAAATAGTGTAACAAAGAAAGCTATGGGGTACATATCTTGCCCTGAAACAAGGAAGGCCATAAGGACCAAAAATCCCCTGTAACACACTGTTACTGCTATGATGCAAAGTTCCTTTTGTCATCTGGTCATATTAAACTTGAGTTAGCAATGCGCTGAGTTGAGTAAATTTCCGGAAACGATACTGTAATTGCATGAGGAATTGTCTGCGTAAGTAGAGAATTTTGGAATTGCCCCTAGTAACAATATAACACATATTTGGAGTCGCTCATTATTTCTTAGCTCAGAAAAAACGAAACATACACAAGAGATTATCAGAAATTTGAATAAAATGTAAATTCAAAGATAACAACACGGACGTTAACATCCGCACCAATAGGAAATGTTAAAACTCTACAAATAGGCCCAAGTAGGCCAGCAAGAATTTGAACATGCTTAAATAGGAATTATGGAAACCATAAGCTGGGTCCAACTGGGTTGCACATCACAGGAAAATGGTCTCTTGAAACCCATGTTAAGTTCGCTAAAATTTTAATAATTTTTCTCATTAAAAGTGTGATGACTCGGATTCCATGAAAAACTCATGAGATTAAAATGTTTACCATCGATACAAAGTTTATTTCAGGCTATGAAAGGGGACCTACTTGGAGATTACCCATCGTCCCACACATGGATTGCAAAAGCGTGTTATATTCTTTTTTTCTGAATACCGAAAGTATAAAGATTCATAAAAACAAAAACTACAATATTCTTAATGGAAATCCTCACATCAGAGTGGAAGGACTTGAGTAGACTAAAGTGCCTACCAATCCTACAACGGCTGTTTGACCGTTGGCTTCTTTCTGGTATTTTGTCATGGAAATGCTGTGAATAATTAGCAAGAAAACTTTTTCTATGATAAGACCCCAGCGATTTGTTTTTTGGTATATCGCAGGCACTCTTAAATCAAAGAATTGTCAGGGTTAAATGTGCTATTTGTAGATAATCCGACGGAAACTGATCTGAAATCTTTTGCTCTTTTTCACACAGCACTCATTATTGAATTTTAAAGGTCTCATCCTGCGGAGGACCCACACAACAATGAGCAAGTTCTACTCTATCCGTGAAGCAAAACAAGAAGATGCAGGAGATATTTTGAAGCTTATTAAAGAACTTGCTGAGTACGGGAAAAATCCCGAAAGTGTCTTAATTGGTGAAAAGGGTAAGATTGCATGTTCAAACCAGACTCCCTAAAGTCAGTACAAGTGTCTTGACGTCTTAAAGCCTCTGAATACATAACATTGTTTGTTTTATGAAACTTCTATTACCTCCTCAAAATCATAGCACCTGCAGCATTCTCTCTGTTTTGTATTGGATCTCATGCTTAAGATCAAGTCTTTTAGTACATCTAGTTTTCATTTTCCGTGGCTTTGCTGCTTCTGAAATTTGAGTAATTAGGATTCTGGTGGTCTTAATCTATACATAAGCGTAGGAAGTAGAGTCCCCTCCCCTTTGGAAATTTTTGACTATCAAAAAGTGCCCTAAATGCAAAATGATGCAATGTTTGACAAACTTTTGAAGTAATTTCATCCTATTCAATGTCATATTTTTGGCAGCATATCGTCCAAAGTAGAAGGGCGAAACGAGGTTTCCTCCCCCACCAATCAGTGTGTGGGGTCTGTCGCCCCCGCTGCCCCCTTTTCCTACCCCTATGCAGTATACATTAAAAAGACATGGTACTGAAGGATTATATATGTACTAACATGAAACGAAGGTATCCTCTCAATGAATGTTCAGGGTGACGTACCTATATCTTCCACAAGCTGCTATTTACAACATATGTGTCCATGTAACCAGGCAGCGTTTTGAAGCTTTTGAGACTTAAAATGACATAGTTGGATATTTAGCATAAAAAGAGTCAAAATAGAGAAAAGAACTGAAATTCTCATAAAAAAATCCATCCAATTTTGACAATCAAACACGGTTAGTTCTATTTTTTAATTACGTTTAAAATAAACATCAGTTGTATATGGGAATTTGTGACGCAAAAAGAGGGACTTACAACATATGTGGAAGGTTTCCGCAACCTCTATTCTAAGAGCAGTTATAACATGGCTGTCTTGAGGATTTTGGAGGTAAATTGTCATTACCACTCAAAAAGAAGAAAACTGTATCTGGCAAGAAATCAAAAGATCATTTCTAACGGGTTAACGACGAACATACTAACACAGTGCAACACTCTACACAAATGAACTGAGTCACCCCAGAAATAGTCAAACTTTGGAGTGATATATCTTCAGAACTGTAATAGATACTGAAGAATTTCCACCGGATCTTTTATAAGGGAAATCAATTCTGTAACCGTTGGGTTTAAACAGATCACCTGTCACTATAGGCTACCTCTTAACACTCACACTGTCTTATTTTCTCTGTTTTAAATTTTTCTGCAAAACATCAAGTTGGAAGGCAGCATAAAGTCTTTGGCATGACTTGACCAGTCCGTGATTGAAAGCCAACTTTTAGTTGAAAGGCAGGTGTTCTAATAACTAAAAACCAGTTGGTAAAGACTTTTCTAACAGGTTTCTTTTGCCTATATTATGGAAAAAAATTAATATCTGACTATAAGATAGTTTTACTATGTAAAACAAGGATAAAAATATTGACAAAGATAAACACCCTCAGTGAAGTACACTCAGTACGTTGTTAACCGTACCAGCAAGGTTGCAAAAATTGTGCATGCAAGCGACAACTTGATGTATTTTTGCATCTGCATTTATTGTCTACAGTTAGAAAGACATGCATAAAATTTAATAGCCTATATTCAAACGTTAAGTATGACTACTAATGCAACTATTAAGTAATTAAATCGCTAAGCGTATGGTTATGTGTACCAGGAAGTGTCTAAAACTGTTATTGAAGCAGAACAGATGTCTCTTTCGTCTCACCTTCCAACATGTTTTACGGATAATCGTAAATGGTGCAAATATCTAGGCTATTGCGTCAACCCCGCTTAAGTGTACTCTTAAGTCCTAATTTGCTGATCATACCAAGTCCGCTTACACAACCTTACATTACTTACCAGACAACTGTAGAGTCAAAACGTGTCAAATCATAAGACACTTATTTCGAGCTGATAGTTACTTACTGCCTGTGAATTCCAAAATACTTTTCTCCACGATATTGGTAAGGGAAGTCCAAACATATCTCTAAACAATGTGCAAAACCGCTTATCATGACACAAAATGATTTACATATCTGCCAAATAGCAACTTTTTGTAGTCATTTCCCCAGTGGTTCCATATCTTCAATGTTAAATAACTCACTGAAGTTCAAACTGCTAAAAATGTGGACGGATTTATGTAGTGTTTTCAAAATATTGATTCCTTGTCGAATTCAAAAGGAATCTATGCGATGGTGTGTGTAGGTTGCGCTTTTGTTGTAAACCGATATCTCAAGAACGGAAACCTTGAAAGATCTCATACCTGACATGTGGATACCCCTTATTAAGCATATAATCCCTATTGTTTTTGGTTAAGGTCAAAGGTTATTAAGAAGGTAAACTGGTGAATCTTACACTTGGCAAGTGTGAGCTCTATGTTAACTGGAAAACCTTTTGACTTAGGTGGAGGTCAAAAGTCTTTTGGGGTCATCACAGATCAAAAGGTGTAAACCTTGAAAACTGCTGGTAAACACAATATATCTATGGGTGTGTAACTTTGAGAAAGTTTATACTTGACATATTGATACTCCTTATCAAGTAAATGGTCGTTATTGTTTGTTGTGGTCAAAGGTCATTCGAGGTCATCAAGGTCAAAGTACAAAAATCTTATAAACATGTGCAAGAAGAAAACATGCATACACTTCATACGAAGTGTGCGGGTGTCCCACATTAAATTGATGATCTCTGTTACGTTTTGTTGATAGTCAAAGTTCATTTAAAATCACCAGAGGCCAAACTGTGAAACTGTGAAAAAACTATAGATTAGTTTACAAATTTAAGGTAAAGACCCATTTCAAATGGATTTAAAAAAGTAAATATAACAACTTACAATCTACTTCATATGTAGCCAGTGCACGCAACAATACAGCAACACTGAGGCCCTGATAATAAGATACTGGACCAATTTGTAAAGTTGTGTCTACAGGTACCATTTCAAAATAGCAGAGTGCAGTGATGGGAAGGAGAAGAAACAGGTAATCCGGACAAGAATAGAAGTCCTGAGCGGGATGATATCCTCTACTGCAAGAGCATGGCCCACCCTACTAGGGTATTTTGCAGCCCTGACGGATAGTGTTTCCTCTGTCCATTTTATATAGAGCCACTTGCAAATATGTCGTCATGGTGCTTCTGTCCAACAGGTTGCAACCCTGAGACTCTAATTTCAGCTAGCTACCCATCATCTGGCACAGTTATTTCAAATATAGCGTGCACTGCCTTCGGAAAAGATGTGTTACCCCATGCCATCCCACGATCTTGGGTGCCCACATCCTTCACTACACAGTACCCCCATCAGGTGGATACCAGATTGGTGCCGTCGACACATCAACAACTAGGTGATGGAGTTCGCCCATCAGGGAGTGATAGCACTGTAAGAATAACGTACCACAATCACATACACAATCACATTTTATCTAATGGCTTTTTTACTATTTTACAAAAGTAGTATAGATGTACAATTTGACACCTTTTTGAGGAGTGTACAGAAGGAGTGTTACTGAGGAGTGAGAATAGAGCCTTTTGGTTGCGCCATGCCATTTGTTGTTGCTGGTTTCAGGTAGCTGCAACACCCTTCTGGTATAGTACACATAGGCTACATGGGGTTTTCCTCACTAAATACGTAATTGCAGGTTTGTACATGTTTATTTTACACATTTAAAAATTACTGTTTTTTCAAAGGCTAATCAAAAATAAGTTGTCACACATGACTTCGGTCTCGACTTGCCTAAATGTGACCAGGCAGCTGTATTTATGGAACAACGTTACAAACACTGCGTCTGGGATGCTGTCACGTCATAAGCATCCGGTTAGTAAACTAATACTCTGAATACTTAATTGACTATTTTAACTTCTCATTTATCAAACTAAGATGACTATATCATATGTAAGTCGTATTTAAATTAGTTTGTTTATTTTAACCAATCCTCCCTTGCGGGAACTCAGCAACCCTCCAATCCCGGAATATTTACGCCAAGCTGGCAACACCAGTCTCGTGAGACAAACTCACAGTTAACGTCTATGTTTAATTTTTTTTATTTTCGTTTGTGTGTGTGTGTTTTTTTTTTTTTTTTTTTGCTCCCGCTGAAGAGATCTTTCAAGATAGTAAATGCTACGCAAAATGCAGCCTTAACAATTTACTTGATAAACAGTATGGTAGTTCCACTAAAAGTGTTAAGACAGAAGGAATGTGCACTGAATTCCTACAGCTAAAGTACACGATTTTGCCTCGCATACAAGCAACTTGATAACGTAACCAATCTCGAGGATGTTTCATTAGAAGCCATAACCAGCAAAAGTTGCAAAATCAGCAACAAGTGAGATTGTGATAAGAATAGATATAACACACCAGTAACCAAGCAAAACATCTTTTGTTTTACATTAGAAATCATATTCATGGTTGTTAGCTAAGGCGTCTTTTGGTATAGTATACTTGTGACGTGTTTGAAAGCTCTTCCACTCAAACCAAAAGAAATTAATATAAGACCCACGAGTATATCCCACGGACCATCTAGACAAGTTGTTGTACGTTTTCAATGTTTTCGTTTTGACCTTCAACTTGATTTGGGTATGATTTTCCTAAAGGGAATAAGAAGTTTGAAAAATTCTCGTGGTCTCTTGCATTCTCATGACAATAACATTAGATTATGGAGGAGAAAATAGGTAACTTGAAGGAAAACCAAAAGGTGGCTCATTAATGTGTGGAGGTGATATTATATTTGCGATAGGAAATACATCATGAGCAGTGAATCGATACCCATTGCTTTAAATATATCGAGTATATCGACTTCAAATTATACATCTTACCCGGTGCACCATCATGAATCGACTAAAAACCCGCGTAAACCCTGCCTTTCTCGGAGCAGGGGAGCACCGCTGTGGAACACATGCGTCGTAAAGCAATCACACAACCATACCTTGGGGCAGTGGAACAGAGGACTGGAGGAGCATGGTGGAGCAAAGGGAGCTACCCTGAAACAGGTGGAGCATCGCTCCTAGGAGATTAGTACGCCTGGAGTAGGAAGACCATCACTCTTAACAAGATGAGCACCGCCCGGAGAAGATTGAACACACTGTGAAGAAGGGGGAACACTCGAATTAGAAGAGGGCGTACACGGGAGCAAGGGAGCATCGCCCAGAGCATGAGAAGCATCATTCCGAGCGCGATGAGTATCGCTCTGGAGCACCGTGGAACAGGGGAGCATCTCCGTGGAGTAGGGGGCCATTATCATGACGCAATCTGAAACGGGGTGCATCACTTGGAGCCCATGCAATGTCAGAGTACGTGAAATTTTATTGCGCCCACCGTTCAGAAAACCTTGACTCTATGCAGCCCCAGAGAAAACAAGACATGTAGGCATGATGGCTCATACCTTAAACACATGTACACATTTGATCCCACTTGGCATATAACATTCGCAAGAGTCCATTCAATTCTTTGTATAGATAATATTTAGCTTTTTTTCGTCGGTTCAGTCCTGCATCTTTTCGTTTTGCTTTGACAGTATTGCTCTTACCCAGACCCATCGATGTTCTCATCTCAGTACACATATGACGCATTGGGAATAACCAAATTGTCATATAGTGGACTGCTAACCACACAATGATATGACCGGAAGGGATTTGCTGAGCTATTTTTCTGTACAGGGGAAAGTAGTGATGACAGTAGGTATAGGGAAATAGGGGATTAAAACCTTACAGGTAAAATGCTGCTTTGGAGGAGTAAAGAAGCGTAATGATGAGGTCAAGAAAGATGGCAGATACAATACTACGAGTAGAGCCATTTAAGAATGTTTAAAAAGACAATACGTACCCCTTCCATAAACTGTTAAAAGAAAGTTCCCCAGAAATCGAGTACTCGTAAATGCAATTGATCACCAGTGGGAAATGGACTTGGCTGACTTGAGTTCTTTGTCAAGATGCAATAGTGGCTATAAATTTTTATTGACATGGATAGATGTTTTGTCTTAATTTGCTTGGGTCATTTCACTAAGATTATATGTGGCGCTGTTATCCTGCTGCCTCGAGAAATTTGTGCTCTCGTTTTGGTGTTATTTATCTCGATTGTTTGTTGTTTTTGAATCGGAATTTCTGCTCTGTTTGCTGTAAATATGTTTTTGCAACGTTTTCGACTGGACTATCGTTCCTCCTGTCATTTTTGTTTCATAAAACAACTTTGATACCTTACCGTTCCCGTCTCGAGGTTTGACTCTGTTATGGCCTAGCCTATTTATTCACCATGTATCAGTTTAGCGAGTTTCTTATGGTAGTTGGTTTTGCCGTAATCATGACTATTAGAACTATCGATTTACCTTGGAGGTGTAGTGATGTTCCACAGTCACATCATGGTCTATTGGACAACGGTCATTGTCATCCTTTGTTACCGACAGTAGACAATGTGTACTCTATTGATCGGATGTATTCAATTCGTCGCACACATACTTCTACACTGCTACCAAATGATACAATTGGAAAGCTGAAAGCTTTGGGAATTTTGCGATCTCGCGGTAAGCGTAGTGGGTCACATACTAGGAAGCAAATTCCTATCGTTACCCCCAGACGCTGTGCCGTTGCCCAAGCTACGAAATATATGGTCCCTGTGTCTACAGCTGATAACACTGCATCCGCCCCTCAGTACAGCCCATTCCTTGTTAAATGTAAGCCTTCCAGTAATACATTGAATCGCCAGGAAAACTTACTTACTGTGGCTCACGCCAATGTTCGATCTGTTAGAAACAAAACAGATGCACTCATCAAAGAACTAATTAGTGCTAACATCGATATTTGTGCCATTACTGAAACCTGGTTGAAAGAACATGATACTGTTCAGCGTGCGACCTTGAATCAAAAAGGCTTCAAACTGATCGACACACCAAGATCCGACAGAGAGGGGGGTGGCACCGGACTCTTATTCCGTGATAACATAAAGGTTGACTTATTGTCCTCTGGGAAGATCGAGTCGCTGGAATTTTCTGATTTCCGCATTTGCTGCAACAATCACACATTTTATATAAGCATAATTTACAGACCTCCGTATTCGTCTGAATTTCACCCTATTTCCACCAGTGTTTTCTT
>WURT03095657.1:0-12566 GCA_009936505.3 Holothuria glaberrima
CTCCTTAAAAATTCTTTCTATTGATGAATCCAGGTTTGCAATCATAGACCCGGTTACACTTTCAATGTCACTATCCTTCTCTTCAGTAGGTAGATCAGAAATGTAAGGTAGGCTAGAGGCTAGGCCACCTGAGAGGCTAGACTGGGTGTTGGCCTGCTCCCCTTTTTTCTTGTCTCCGCTACCACGAGGCCTACCTCTATCTCTTTTCGACGGATTATCCATATTGAAATCACAGGAGGAGAGATAAATCAATGAATGTAGAAACTTCTATGGATATAACTTGGTTAAATCTTTCAAAAACGCCTACAGCCCGTAGCGTTGTGAACTGTCTAATAATAATAATAATAATCACCACCACCACCACCACCATCGCTAGGCGATAGCACTTGTTTCAAATGGTTCTTGTCCTCCCACACACACGTAACGTACTGTTACCGGAACGGGCTGTTCAATCGAGTGGCTTATCGTGAGAGACTTGTATCGTTTGGTTCTGTTAAGTTTATTCATCCAAAAATAAGGATGAATAAAGATTTAATTTAATTTAAAGATAATTAAACATTATCATCCAGTCAGCTTGGGTACTGTATGACATTTGCTGGATATTCATACTAGATAAATACCCATATCCCTTGCTACGAACGTTGCAGTTCACTTTTGCGCGTTGAGTTGTTTACATATTGGAAACTTCATTGGCTACAGAATGGTGAATATTCATATTAGAATACCGCTGGCTAAAATGTGATGCCCACTAAGTCCAAAAGATACAATCTCTCGCGGGAACCCGCTCTTAGTGTGTTGGTCGATATATGTAGCAGTGTATAACGACAATACAATGATTCGGTGTAGAAAGCGGGAGTGTGAGAAATTGTTGAGGGCAAGCCCCGTTCGCTGCGTGTTGTGCGTGTCGTTCGATATGGGTAGCACAGTGATTCGGTGTAGAAAGCGGGGGATGTGAGACATTGTTGTGCCTGCAGCGGTGCAGTCGGAGAGGCCTGAGAGGGTGTCATTTTGAGAAGGAATAGTGAAAGAGTAGAGAACCATAGGAATCCTTTCAGCTGGGAAAGAACATCGCGAGAGACTTGGGGCAAGTCTAGCGTTACAGCTAGATAGAACTGAAGATGAAAGCGCGCATAGCGCGCGAAAATTCTTTAAAGTTATAGAAAGAATTGTTACAGTACTTACTGCCTACGGACCTGATAAAGAGCCATGTGGAATACTTTCTGAGCATATTAAATATACGATATGCCTATTAAGTTCCACAGTCGGCGGATGTACCGACAAGATCAGCAAATGTACTGACAGACCATTCCAGGACGACAAGTGGGGGAGGGGGCGACCTCGACATCCCCCTGTCCCCCTTACGTTACGCTACTAATGCGTCTAACTATTTGACATCTGACCACTCTGGCTAGCGAGGCCGCTCTGAGATTATTGTTCATGGGTATTAAAACGTGTTTGGATATTAGCATGTGTGAACACTGGAAATGGGAATTCAACCATAGATACGTGGAATCTGATAAGAAACAGTACATCATCAATATATTGTCATCACCACATGTGAACGTAATGGTTAATGTGGTTTCATGGTATTCCTAACATTTATGCATAATAATAGGCCTATATTACGCTGGTACTATGGCAACAGGGAACTTGGAAGTCTCAAAAAAGCTAGTCCCACATGATGAATTATAGTTTCATTCGGTGAAAACGTGCATTCATAGACATTTCCGTTATTCATGTCAATATTAATGTTTATCTCCTCTTTTTGGCCAAAAAGGCAGCCATATTTCCAGTTACCATGGCAACGGTACATCTAGCAGTTCCCAAAACTACTCTTACGAAATCATAGGATCTCATAACACATAGTCTCGTCGAAAATTATCGATTTCTGTCGATAAACTCTAACATGGAGTCATTTTCCCAGGAGTAGGCTTCTACGGCAGCCATCTTGGACGCCATCTTGGATATTTCAAATTGCTCAGTAGTGACAGCTCCACAGTACCCTAGAAATGATTGCCCACACCCCATAGATGAATAATCAGCAGAGAAAAAAAAACTTTACCAGATATTGCAAGGTTAGGTCAAAATTTGGCTTTTGGCTGCCGGACTATTAGTTGCTATCGGGCAATGAAAGGAATGTAATATTGCAGTTTCGCGTCAGTTATAAGGCCAAAATACGGCTTTGTCAGTTGCCATTGTAACAGTTGACATATTTATGGTTACTTGCCTTAATCAACTACTCTTTTAGTGAGAGACCACAACCGTGAGGTACGTCGGGAATACGACTGCAATCTCATAATTGAGATAGAAGTTCATATCGGTCTCTTTTTGTATGTGTGTGGGTTGTCATTGGAAATGAGGTCAAATGTCAAGTAATCTATGGTCAAATGTATGCTTTTGACTGCATTTTTATAATAAAAAGCTTCTACCGGCCAAGCTATTTTTTTAAACTTGCGTCATAGTTCTGTAGTACAAAGTGCCAGCGCCAAAGCCTGCGAGGGGTCAACTGCCCCTTGAGATTTCCAAATCGTAAATGAAAGTTGTCCACTTCGAGAAAAATATACTGAAATGCTGAAAATATCACAGTCCAAATTATGATTTAAAGGCCCCAAAACATGTGAAATAGCATATTAGGGTTTTTTCCCCAAAATTTTCTCGGGGAGGTCCCCGGACAGCCACCGTGGACGCGTTCCTGTTAAGGTTTCTCTCTGTGATGAATTACTCATCTTCCTCCTACAAGATACACCGCTTAAATACACCAGCATATGCACTGGCTGAAGATAAAATAGCCTATGATTACCTTTAGTAGCTAGATAAACTCAATGAGTATTCGTCGGCAAACATTTTTTTGGAAATACAGCTAAATCTCACAAATTTGTTCTAACTTCACTTAAAGTATCTTTCACTACATCTTAGAACCTATAGGTTCTTACCTGGCGGTCCGCGGGTCAAATCCGGACCGCGAGTCGATTCAATCCGGCCCGCCAACAAATTGAGGTCTAAAACCAAATTTGAGGTTTCTTTTCGATATATTTTGATACGGACAGAAGAATCATTTATTTTTTACCTTAAATGAAGTAAAACACAACTCAAATGTATCGAAAATGCCGTTTTCGGCACGCTTCGCGCGCGCACCTGTCTTTAGCAGTTGTTTCACGGTTGCTTTGGTGCAGTGATTTTTCTAAACTGTAGTAACAGAGGAGCCTGGTAAGAGAAATACCCATCCATTTTGGTAAAATCCACAATTATTAGAAAGTAGGAGGACCTACAGTGTCTCTGAATTGGTGAAGCTGTAATGCGTTCGAAAATTACTGTACTCTCGGATAAAAAGAAGATGACGAATAGGCAAATTGGAAAATCAAAGCAGAAAGGGGAACTAGTTTTAACTGGTTAAGGTGACCTTCATATCTTCCCGAGTGTTTCTTCTTTTCATTTCTCCTAACCAAAATCGTCCTAAACTACTAAAATGTTGGCTTGTTTGGCACGATATTCCATTTACGTTCAATCTAGAAAGTTAAAATAAGTCGACTTACTTATCCACACACCCACTGCATAATCAAAACGATGGGTGGTTTGTCCGACATAGGATGTCAAGATCAGTGAAAGTCACTTCCTGATTTTGAGGGACGTATGCCCCTTGGTAAAAGAAAATATAGGCCTGAACTGTTGCCTCTTATTTTTTTCTTTATTTTTTTTTGGGGGGGGGAGTGTTTTTCTAAATGACGAACTCCCCCGAAATGAATGAATATTTAAAAAAGATCTTGCAAGGCTTTGTAAAAGCCATTTCCAGCAATGTGGGAGATATTTTAGCAACTACATTCTTGGCACGCTACGTACCAACCAATGGTGACTCTCTGAGTGTTATGATTAAGTGCCTCGTCCCCACCTAAACATTCTTTTGAGTTTATTATATGCCCTGCATGGCCCAGGATTCTCGTTATGGCAGGAAATAATGGTCAAATTCTGATACTTGTGATCATATGTTTAGTGTGCCTCAAATTAAATTGACAGAAAAGTTCGTATATGTTTCAGCCATGTAATGTTTCGCTTATATATTTGGGCTTTGGGGATTTCACAGGAGCGTCGGCCTGGACCCTAGTAGGGGCCCTTCGAAGGGCGTCTAGACACCACTCACCCATGCTGTTTAGTGGGAGGCTTCGCGTTCCCGTGGCGTCGATTAGTCATTGAGACTTCCACCTCTCAGACAAACCTACTTGTCTGTTTGTGGCCCGCGAAATTTTCATGACATAAAATTTTGGCCCGCCAACGAAAATAATTAAGAACCCCTGTCTCAGAACATAAGAACTGCACATTCAAGGAAAAACAAGGAGTTAATATTTACGTGAATTCCACAACTCAGTGAGAAACATTTTTAGGCCAAACATGATTCTCATAAGCTATTCATCACATAGGATACCCGGATTCCCTTCAAAGGCGTAAGAAGCTGTTCAAGACTGGGGGGGGGGGCTGAACCTTGTTTCGGATCGCCGTCCTGAGGAGGGTGTCCCCTCCCCTTGGCAAAATTTTGGGATATTTAAAGATTCTTAGATGCAATTTGGTGCATCATTTTGGACAAATTTTAAGGTAAGTTACTGCAAATGTTTGACATTTCTTACAGAAGAGGCAAATAAGGGGTTTTGGTCCTTGGATCTAGTGGGCGGAAGCATAGTTCCCCCCACATTTTTGACTGGGGGATTTAGCTCCCCAGCCCCCCCCCCCCGCTTCTTACGACTATGCTCTTATTCAAAAATGGGTGACTGCATTTGCCCTTTAAATGAAATCAAACTTTTCTTCATGTAAACAAAACGTGTTTCTAAATCATGGAATCTAAAAGTAAGGAATGTTTAGGTGCAACTTTAAGGTCTAAAATGTGTCAACTCTCCCCATCTGGGAGGCATTTCGACCGAACATTTTCTTGCAAACTCACGCTACGGCCATCTGATGGTGGCTCCCTCAGTAGCGGATTAAGAGCGATACGATGACGCCCGCGCACCGGGTACCAGTCTTGTAGGGGAACCATGCCACAACAGAAATAGTCAGTAAGCAAATAAAATTTTTCAGATCATATCATCAGTCCAGAGCTTTACCAACTAGTACCATTTTAGATCTAAGAATACTTACAACAAGAAAAATCCTTAAAGAATAAAGTTGTCAACCCCCCCCCCCCCTCCGGCAACATCCCCTTCAACAACACCCTAAAAAGTAGAAAAAATCACTAAATAATGAGGATTCCTAAACATGTAATCAATTCCACGCTTTACGAAACTTTAACAAAGATAGCACCATTTTGCATCCAAGACTCTCCTCAATGATGAAAATTTTTCAAAGAGTATGGAGTTGCATCTTCTTCTCTTAGACAGCACCTTATTTTCGACCAGTAAAAAATAAGAATATCACTAATTAATGACAAGTTGTAAAGATGTAATCAGTTGAAAGCTTTGCCAACGATAACACAATTTTGCAATTAAGCCAGGCCTTACATGTACCCCTCCCTCACCACCCTCCCCCAGGATGGCTCTTATGCACAGATAAAAAAGAAGGTCCGCACGGGTGTCAAGTTTCTGTAGGGAAGTCACTTGGTGCTCCACATAAATAGTGTCATGAACTGCTCCGAAGAGATTTCGCCCAGGCTACGGTCCTGAGCAGGGCCGTCACGACCGTATGGGGTGTGGGGTGTCTCACCCCCAAAAGTTCGTCAGAGCGACGATAGTCGGAAAATCTGAAACACCAATTGGAATATCTGATTTCTCAGTCTAGCATATTTTTCCGACTGAGCCTATGTCAACTTTGTATGTATTTTCCAACTAGATCAATTTAGAATAAAAACAAACATTATTTTCTTCACGTAAAATCGAATTAAAAACTGTCTTTTGACATCTTTTTCAATGAAAGATGTCGGCGCCCTCCGCGGGCATGCGTCACGGTTTGCGCTTCATCTCGTTACCAGTTTAAGGTAATTATACATGAAACTATTCTGATCACAACACTTTCCCCAAAACAGAGATACATCTCCAAACATGTGTAGGGGCCTCGCATCAGTATGAGCAGGGAGCTGTAAGATCCCTGGTATGAGGCTTTAAATCTAATTCGTAGCATAATAAGGAAGGTTGAA
Organism: Holothuria glaberrima; assembly: GCA_009936505.3. NCBI lineage: Eukaryota > Metazoa > Echinodermata > Holothuroidea > Aspidochirotida > Holothuriidae > Holothuria > Holothuria glaberrima. The sequence continues at coordinate 6,113 of WURT03095657.1, forward strand.
AGTACGTATTTGCCGTTATACATTTTTCAAAAAAAAACATACCGAGCGCTTCGCGGGCAGCCATTATCAGTGTAGATGGTGATTGTTCACGGGCGGCGATCCTGGGGGGTGGGGGATATATACCCCCATGAAATTGGATGGGGGACACTGTACACTATATCCCCCCGTGAAATGAACCAAGCAGATCCGGAAATCAGAAAACTTTACCTTTTTCTAGACTTTTTACAATAGGCCTATTTATTTCTTTAAGAAATACTTCTGACAGTTGTCATAGTATCACCTTGCAAAGCCTGAAAAGGGCCATTTCCAGTGATCTGGAGGTATTTTTGGCCAAAATTTTCTACGCTCCGCGCCAACTGATCGTGGCGCTCCGCTTAGAAAGTACTACTGACTAGATCCGAAAATCTTTATCCTTTTTCTAGACTTTTTACAATATGCCTATTTTTTAGGAGATACTTGATGTCATAGTCTAACGTTGCAAAGCCTGGAAAGGGCCATTTCCGGTGATCTGGGGGGTATTTTTGATCAAAATTTTCTTTGTACGCTCCGCCCCAACCGACGGTGTCGGTCCGCTTAGATAGTGTCACTGACAATATATCCCCACCCTCAGGGGCATCGATTTGATTTTGGAAGTGGGCGGGACATCTGACCTAAAACTTCTCCCCTGTTCTGGTGAGGAGTCTATAAGAGGAGGGTACCCAGATGTAAGATTGCGCCAGATGTTTCAATATATGGGGTTACAATAAAAATTGGGGGTATACTTCATTATCCAAAGGAAAAATTGATGTTGACCACAAATTATAAGGCGCGCGAAGCGCGCAGAAAAAATTTAGGTTATATTGAAAAAGATTTAGTAATTCTGTATGCATTATGAAAAGTTGAAAAAGTTTGGAGAATCTGCCCTACTAAAGAGCAAACCAAGAAATTTGATTGGGCGACTGCACGGTCTCCGTCGGGGAGTACATTCTCCATCTGCCCATTAAGGCTCCCAGACGAAACTGATTTTTTTTTTCCTTACAACATATGTTTGCCACTATGGTGGCAAACATATTCTTGAAGGAAGAATCTTCCAAAAGATAGGGAAAAGAGGTTAGAACTTCGCAACGTTGCATTTTCGTGTTCCTCTAAAATCACGACTACAGTATTTTTGGAACCTTTAACGTTGAATAAAACCAATATGTTTGAAATGACGGGCGTTACAGCTAGACAGAAGTGAAGATGAAGGCGCGCGTAGCGCGCGAAAATTTTTTGAAGATATAGAAAGAATTGTGACAGAACTTACTGCCTACTGAACGGATAAAGAGCCATGTGGAATGCCTTCTGAGCATATCTATGTCTTCACCACTACTCGCCTACATGCAGTGTTTTAGTTACCTCATTTTTTAGTTTCAGATGACAAAAAGTGGGGGACAAATGTGTTAGTGTCCCCTCCTCTCAAAAAAGTGGAGGGGACATGTCCCCCGTCCCCCAAATCGACGCCCTGCCCACCTCCCTTTCAAAGACGGATTGCCGCCCATGTGTTTGTTGATACACTTACGACGAAAAAGCATTCTGAAATGCGCTTTTTAGTCCTTTTATTCCTTTTGCTACACCTATCAGGGAGGTCTTATATCGCCTTCCTGCACCTATTCTCTACCTCCTGCCCATTCCCCATTGCTGGAGGCCATTCGTCTAGATTTTCGTTCAATATTAGTTAAAATGCGATAGACAGTGGCGTACGCACTGTGGGGATTGGGCCATAGCCCCCTCACGGATGCCCATTTTTTTTTTAGATCCTAAAAATACGCCAATTTTGTAACACAAATTTTAATTCAAAAGGTTACATATGTGGCACCAGATTGCATGTAAGGACACCCAATTTTCCAAAAATTTTCAAATGGGAGGGGGTGTCTCCCCCATGAGCCTCTCATTGATGCAAATTTTTTTTTTAGTTCCTAAAAATACGTAAATATTGTAACACAGATTTTGCCTCAAAAGGTAGCATAATGTTGCACCTGATTGCATGTAAGGATACCTAATACTTCAAAAAATTTCAAAGGGGAGGCTGATACTCCCTCCCCTTAGACCCCTCCCCCAGACTGGCGATCACTGATGCCCTTTTCTTTTTAGTTCCAAAAAATACGCAAATTTCGTAACACAGATTTCATTTCGAAAGGTAGCATATGTGGCACCAGATTGAATGTAAAGTCACCAAAATTTTCAAAAATTTACAAAGGGGAGGGACACATTCCCGCCCCTTAGACCCCTCCTCAGGCCGGCCCCGGCGATCACATCATAACATCACATCATAGCACATCACATCCCATCACATCATATCATCATAACATCATAACATTGCATGCCCGCCCCCCCCCCCCCGTGAGAGAAATCCTGGGTACGCCACTGGGTGGCACTCCTTGTAGTTTTATCCAATCAAGTGTGACTTCACTGAATATAGTTGAGAATGCCTGATTTAGTATCCTGTTTTGCCACGTTGAGCCTATTACGGCGGGTGATGCTTTCAGGGATTTGAACAGGATAAATGTAGAAACTTCTAAGTAGTTTTTGTGTTGACCAGATTTACTCTTTCAAGGGTGCTATTTGGAGAGTTTGACTTTTCGAGAGTCAATGGGCTGTTTGAGGAGTTTTACTCTTTGAGAGTTCCTCAGATACCTTCTCTTTGGATGGCTAGCTCAGAACTGAGAGATGATAGCAGGACTAGGCTCTAATAAGGCCTTCGCGACTAATGTGTGAAAACAAATTCCCGTGTGAGCCTATCAGAGAAAGGCAATAGGCCGGAAGAATCAGGTGTGTGTTGCCAAGTTGCTCTAATTTTGAAATTTGAAGATCACGGGGAAAGCGACCAAACAGAAGAGAGCAGTGTTACACATGCGCGGAAGCTTTGTTTCAGAGCCTGGTGGGAAATTTGTACACAAAAATATCTCGAAGAGGGTAGCAGAGGTACCGTACACTCTTAGTATATCTAAAGAACGACTAAGGCGAGAAAGGAAACAAGTACTGTAGGCACTGTTTTCTACGTTGTATGATGCGGAAACCGGGTGTCCGTTCGCCGTTGTTGTTTTTTTATTTTCATATTTTGGTAAAGAAATGAAGTGATATGCGGGCGTCATGACTCGAAGCGAAATATTTAGGCAAATTATCTTTGTACTCTTGATTGAACCGAAAGGCCGGAATACATTTGTTGTGTATCGCTAGGCAAGGTTATAAAACGTACTTATAACCATAGAAACTTCTGAGAGCTCACGTCATTGAAAGAAGTGTATTGCCTTGTTCTTGATTTTGTATGACCGAGATAGGCCTTCAAAGAAGCCTCGAAAATTCCGGCTACGGCGGGAAAGGAATTGTAAAAGCAGAGTAAGACCTTTAAAAGGGTTGAGGAACATGAATTAGCGAGTTTTAGGCTTTGCACCTCAGCTTCAGATAATTCCTTCCGTGAACTCTTTTAGGGTGTCATTTTAATGAAAAAGTGTCATTCTATAGATGAGGGTTTCTGATGTGTAGAGGTCCTTTTCACTGGAATGGGGCAGATAAACCTTTAAGTTGACATTAGGGGAGTATAAGTTCGTTATCTTTAAGGCGGAAAGTCTTTATTTATATGAAAAACCTATAATAACCGTTAAGTGGTGCGTAAAAGCGTCTTTTGAGGCTAGAGCATTGGAGCCCTTTTTGGGTCGTGAAATAAGACTAAGATTTTTTTTGATACAATATAAACCCTGCCCTTCACCCTGCCCTCGAGCCTGAAATTTCCATTCCAAACTTTCTGGAAGTCTTCCGAGTAGGAGCGGAAGCCTAGAAGTCTGGAAGGCTGTCGTCTCAAAGAGACGTGTCTTGGCAGCGAGGATGTGGCAGCTGCCGCTTTTAGCTCCTACTGCAGTTTATGGACTGCTTACTTTTGTTTAAGAGAGCGTCTCTGTGGAGGGAGCCGTGCTGGTTTGTGGCGTTTTGAGGATGGATGTGGCCGTCTTTTTTTCTGGAGGTTTTTATTCTTCCTCCGTAAAAAGTCTAAATCCATGACCGTATTTCCTCTTCTTCAGAGGCGACTAGATCCTTTCTTGGAGTCTCTGGTAGAGGGTGGGAGGCCCGACGTTGAAGTGCTTGGCAAAGCGATACTGGAATGAGCCTTTTCGAGTAGAGTCTACTTTTATTTATGTTCGCCCCTCTTGGTTTACTGGAAATTCGTGGGCTGGATGCAAGCAAGTTGAAGGAAGTACACGTGCGTTGACTCTATTGCGTTTTAAATTTTGGTGGGACAAAAACCGAGCTGACTTTGGCCTAGGTGAGAATTTGGGGCCGTGAGCCATGATTCGTGAAGGTAGAATTCATTTAACAGCAGGAGGCTGTGGGGGTCCGGATACGGTGGAGGGGGGCAAGTAATAGAGACAGTCTATTTAAAAGGTTCCAGGATCTAAGAAAAGGAAAGACTTCGAAAGTTAACCAAAAATCTTTTTATGATTTGGCGTACAAATGTAGGTAAACGCTTATCCCCGGTGAACCGAAAAGGTCGTATTTTTTCTACGCAGATTTCTCCACGGATCGAGGTGTAGCAAAATTAGCCAATCACCAACTAGGGATAGTGTCCTTTATTATTGCACGAAATAGGCAAATACTACGTTTTAACGCGAGAACCTGTGTGTACAGTCGGATCCCCGGTGAGCCGACACCGCCGTATAAAATGAACGTGGTCGGCTCCACACCGAGATGTACTGCAGTTCGGATTGAAGAGTAACCGAATAAGCCAGTCAGTGGAAGGGAGAACTTTACTGTCAGTTTTTCAAGGCCAAAGGTAGTACGAGGAGAGATTATTTCATTGAGGCACTTTAAGAGCTGTAGAAAGAGAGTGATAATTTTATTTTTTGTGAAGGGATATACATGTATTTTCCTTCCGTTTTGCGTTAGAGATTCCCGAAGGGATTCGCAATGCAATCAAACCCACGTCTCAAATTCCGAAGAAAAGAGGAACACATGAAAAATAAGGGCCCATGAGCATGCTTATGTAGGGCTCGGAGCAGGGGAGCAACGCATGGAAGGACGCAGCAGAGGAGCATGCGTCACAGAGCACTCGAAGCAGATGAGCATCGGTAATGGAGCACAAGGAGCGGAGGTGCATACGCAGTGTAGTACATGGAACACAAAGAGCATTCGTGATAACATTCAGGGGAGCGGGCAAATGCAGTGCGCTACGTAGAGGAAGTAAGCATACACATATGGGGCAATTGTAGCAGAGGAGCATATCTGGAGGTGTGCTCGGAGCAGAGGAGCGTACCTAAGTGTATGTCGGAGTGTGTTTGTGCGAGCCACAAGGCAGTATAGACTCGTAAATTCAATGTAAAGAACATATTTGTCCAGCGTGATGGTATTTTAACCCTAAAGGTCCGCTCTTTCTTTCTGTGTTCTGATAATATTTAGCTTTATACGTTGTAACAGTCATAAATTTCTCGCTAAGGCTTTACCAATGTTTCTCCACCCCAGGCCTACGGGTGAGCTCTTCTCACATATATGTGACTCAGAGGGAATGACCAAATTTCCATGGCGTATACCGAACAACAACATGACGTTAAGACCTCGATCAGTCGATTTGAGCTAGCTTTTTGCACAGAGGCTTTACCAAAATCTTGTTAGCATGTTTGTTTAGACGGTACGTGGGGTATACTCTCTTATTTTACATATATACATATATATATACATATCAATTTCTTTTGGTTTATTTGAGTGGAAGAGCTTTCAACCACCTCGCCACTATACTACTACAAAATAAAAGATGTCTAAGCCCACAAAGGTGAATGTTAATCTTAATGTAAATAAAAAGATGTGTTGCCTTGGTTACTGGTATGCTATGTCAGTTCTAATTAAATATTTGTTGCTCCTCTGGTACGATTTAATCTGTCTGCTCAGCTGATGTTGCAACTTTTGCTGGTTATGGCTTGTTATGAAACATCTTCGAGATCAGTTACGTAATAAAGATGCTTGCTTTGAGACAAAAGCTTACGGTAGCTATAGTAATACAGAGCATATTCCTTCTGTACTAACACTTTGAATGGAACTAACATACTGTTTATCAAGTGAATTGCTTAGGCTACATTTTGCGTGGCATGAACTGTCTTGGAAGATCTTTTCGGAAGGAGTTGTTCGATGGGTTCCCAAATCTCTAGAAGGTTAGTGTTGGTATTTTTGTCTTGCTTGGTCCGTATTACGGCAAACTTATCCCTACGTTACCGAGGAAAAGTTTCCAGTTTGATAAAACCAGTTGTACTTTATTAGTTTGTGCAAGATTCTACTATATTTACATGTAATACTAGCTCAAAAAACAAATACAGAAACCTTTGTGAAGGATGGCATTTTTACGATTCATTACAGTTTTCGTCAGCTTGAAACTTAGGCATTTATACTTTGACCTTGATTTCCGAATCCAGCAGGGTAGTGACGCATTTTTGCGGTTAACCTTAAGATACTGGGC
>WURT03095668.1:0-12566 GCA_009936505.3 Holothuria glaberrima
GTTTTTGTACAGCGCCATTGAGTGTGGTTACACAGGAATGTGCGCTATATTAAGTTTTTCAACCTTAACCTTACACTGATGATGTTGATGTTGGACGGTAATTCATTTGCAATTTTTTCTGCATGTATAACTTTTATAGTCTCGCGAAATTGTATACTGCAGTGTCATTAACGGTGTCTCATGGGCGTTTATTGTCGGGCAACAGGGAAACAACCCCCTATTTTGGAAGTGGAGTGCATATCAAATCGAATGTTTCCTTTTTTCGCAGCCCTAACGAAAATAGTTGGCACATGTCTGATTTCACAGCTTACAACGTAACTGTTTCAGTGTAATCACAGTGAAAGCAACCATCTAATGGATTAAAATGGGGGAAATTGCCTGAAAGTAAATCACAACCTGTAAATCAATTTTGTGTATGTTGAGGTTAACGGACAAAGACGGAAAGCATACAAAATAATTTCAAAGTTAATCTCAAATAACAATAATAGAGGTTCTAACATTGTACGATTGTCACAAGTAAAGGTGGACCTTAAGTATAGTTTGAAAGACCTTTTTCGTATGAAGTTTTGGAACTTTCCTCCTATTATGTACAAAAAATCGTGCCTGTCAAATGTAGGCTTAACTAAATAATTTTTTTCCCTACATGTTACAGGTTTTTCAACATCGAGAAGATGGTACGTTTGATTTCTACCAAAACTGGACAACTTACAGAATTGGATTTGGTTCTCTGGATCACGAACACTGGCTTGGAAATGAGAAACTTCATTACCTGACAAACCAACCTAAGGATTGACTTTATAAATTTTGACAACTCACCATACTACGCTGCTTTTGATTTCTTCCGAATAAATAATAAAGCTGATAATTACCGACTCTCTCGGCTTGGCTCATACGATATAATTGCTGGTTTGTTCATTTATCTTTTTGAATATATCTTTCAGGCATGTTAAAATACTAGACAATTTACCCCAAGAAACATCCTTCAAAGCTAAATTTTGCCATAAGTAAGCTAAAATTTGCCATAAGTAAGCTAATATGGCAAAATATGTATTTGGAAATTTTTTCGAATAATAAAACATGTCACTGTAGTCGATTGCTCCACCTAAACTACATTGATGCGTAAAAGAGGAAGAAGATGTACTCACTCGCGTAATGTATTTCGTTATGATAACTTCATTTGATTTAAATGTGCGGTAACCGCAATTGTAGCATAATCAATTTGGTGACATGGAGTAAACTTGGAACAAAAGGGAATGATTTTACTTTTTAAAATTGATAATATATGTTTTGTTTTCCTTCTTTCTAATCTATTTTTGACGTAAACTTTAATTTGATAAGAAATATGTGGACTTCAGAGTTTGCAAAATGTTCATTCTTTGGACACATTCTCACTACAAAGCCTCAAAAACATGAGACGATGAAAGAAAAGTCGGCTGTAAATTTAACGTAACCTTAACGAGTGTGTGCGATGATTCAAGATTATCTGCTCAGTCAAGTTCACACTTGGTTAAAAATGCAATAACTTAACCTTCTTATATCATAAGGACCAGAAACAGGATTTGAATTGAAATGTTCCCCAAATCCTAACACTCAGACTAAAGTTGTATTAATGCTTCTTAAAATATCCTGTTGACATAAAATGAATGAAATTTGTCTTCATTATCTAAACATAATGTGCAGCTGACCATACTATTCCAAGTGGGCACCGACTTCATTTACACAGGTTAAGTAGTGCTTAATTTGTTCTTTTAAGAAAATTCTTTGAGTCGCTGCTTGCTTACGATGCATAAAAATTAAGAACAAAATCTCCAGGCCACGAGATGCTGTCACTATTAATCCAAACAGTAATTAGGCACACTGACCGCTGACCGTTGGTATTTATATATATATATATATTGTATATATATTTTATATGTATATATATGTATATGTATATTGGACCATCAAATATCTTACCACCTTGTCTGAATTACATGTTACCTCACTTTGACGAGGTCATTCTCTGCTGTGAAAATGGTATTACTAAAGTAGGTGTTGCACATGTTTGTCAAAAACAGTAAACACCGGTTCATACTTCCAAATTTCATTGTGTTATAACGCTATAAGAATGATTTATGACCATCCCTTGCTCTTTTGAGCTGCAATAACTGACATAAATAAAAACAAAACTGAGCAGTATTCATTTTCACAGCTTTAAAGGTCTAGAGCGAGGTATGAATCGTTATTTTTGCTCGTCACAAGATGGCATCTCCGTCATTAAAGTTCACAAAGGAGTTTACACGTTTAAATGATCTAAGAGGTTCATGTACATTTAACATAATGGAATACTTCACCTATGCTCCAAACAAAAACAATTACCCTAATTGATCATTTTGAAACTATGATAACCAAATTGATAGGCTCCGTGGCTTCATGCTAGCTATGTAGCTCACAAAAATGATGGTAGAGTGTTAACATTAGCACCTGCTTTACAGTCATAGCAACATAATATTAAATTTGTGTACACAGAGTTCAGAATATCGCAGTATAGATCTATATCAGTAAGATCAGGTAAACAATTTTCATGTGTGTTCTATTTAATCTAAAATATTGGTTCCAAAATAAGGATTGAATGCTCAGTTATGGACTGTTGCAACCATCAATACCAATCCCATAACGCAACATATACATCCACTACTAAAAGAACTTTTTTAATAATCTTTCCTATCCCACTTTTGCATGCGGTAAAGGTAGAAAAAAACGCAAAAAAGTTTCATTTGAATTTATATGTTTCTAGTAAAACAGCTTTATGTCGTACTCTATTTTGTACAGATGAACGTGGCAGCAGTCATCTGTCGGCTGGTTATGCTTTGTCTTATCATCTAAACTACCAGTTCTCAACGCAAGACCGTGACAACGATGTAGATGGTCGTAACTGTACTGTGACTTATCGTGGCGCTTGGTGGTATAAGAGTTGCTATTATTCTAACCTGAACGGTCCACGGTCCACATCTTATCCTTGCATTTATTGGTATTACCTTCCTGGAACCAATTGCAACAAATACGTAGAAATGAAAATTGGCCATCTTGAGATACTTAAATCAGTGATTGATAGAACAACAGCTGTTATGATATCCTCTCCTTCTACAATTAACAATAATGTTTTAACTAATCTTACTTTTGTCGGACCTAATATTTTTGATTATTTAAAGTGAAGGAACATTTTCTCGATCTAAATTTGCAAGTTGTAAGCTCAACATGAAGATGACTCATGTTAAATTACTGGAATATGGTCATGATTTACTGTATTAATTAACAAGAAAGGAGTCAAATCATTTCGCCTTATTTTCACGTTTCGAAATATAATATTGAAACTAGCCAGAAAGGAGAAAAATACAAACAGTTGAATTTAAAAACTTTAGCCTAGGTTAAATTGTGATTTTATTTTTGCAATTCCACACCAATTTTCGCACTCTTTGTAGATTGACGAAAGTTTTCTACGTCAAATTAAAAATTATGGTAAAAATAAAGTCTTCCATGATAACTTTTCGCAATCTGTTACATCTGTTTTTGTTTTTGTGGAAAGACTTGAATTGAAAGCTAAATATATCCTAGTATTCCTTCCTTAATAAACAGGGAATTATTATATTAATGACTTTGAAATGTTTAAAATGCTTTAAAGCAAAAGCCACTGGGATAACTCGCCATTTATTTGTTCTGAAAAGGTAAGAAATATGCTTTAGATTTATAAGAGGCGTGTAGAGATGGCGGGGTAGGGGATGTGTAGTATAGCAACCAGTACCTATGAAATCAAAAGTTATTTCAGTGAGGTGTCCTAACAACTCCCTGGTTATTTCAAGGAAGGTCATAAAAATGCAACAGGATTTTGATGTGATTAATTATAACTTGTGCATTATGAGAGGAGGTAAGATATTTTACAAATTTCTTAGAAACTGAATCTTAAGTTTTTTTTTTCTTTTGAGGGAGGCGGTGGCGTATTTGAACTGAACATTTTCGTTGTTGCTTTGACCGTGTTTGGTGTTTGTTTGCCTTGCACGCTTCGCCTACGTCTGGTATAGATTTCTCTTAATTGTGTCCTTTAAGGCAATTTGAATGGAAATATTAGTCCTCGACAGTCATATCGAAACCCCCTTGCGTCATAATATCCACCGGGTGCTGCTGACTCAGTTTGCAAACCCACCATAAGCCGTGGCAATATAAGACAGTAAATACAAAAAGAATTGTACTAAGAGCAAGTCGGGACGAAATGAGCTAATACCTTGAATAGTCAGGCCGACTCTGTTTGACGAGAACAGAACTAGTTCAGATGCACGAGTCTGTAATACCGTAATAGTCTACTCGGATAAAGTTTGTCATTGTTTGGGTAACTCGCTCTCTGCAAATTAATTAAGGCAATTAAATACCCACAAGTGGTATTCAAATACGTTTCTTTCCAGCGGTCATGAGACAAAATTTGATTTGAAAACCATCCGGGTAGAATGTTTTGAAATTACATTAAAAGTAACATGCACAGTTTAGAAGGGGTGCTGCCAATGTGGTGCCTATAGACCATTGTAACAAAGATCGAAATTCACCCATGATAACCATAAAATGTAGGTAACTGTGCCATTGCGTGCTGAGCGTACAAAACATTTTCCGTCACGATTGTGATGATTGTCATTTCCTTAATCGATTTGCCTGAACTAATACTAACAATTACCGTTACGGTGTTTAAAAGAAAAAAAAACTCGTTTGTTTTGTTAATTTTAAGGCAAGGGCGTAATGATATTACTCAAATGATCAGTTTCAGAATCCAAATTCAATTTGAACCTACCACGAACAACTTCTATATAACTCGAACGTTACTCGTAACTACTAGTGTGACCAATAACGTAACAACGTCTACGCACAGTAACACTTATCCTGCTTAATTCAGAGTAAACGAGGGAACATTGTACCTAAAATGGGAGCGGGGAAGAATCTTTCAGGTAATAACAACATAACATTACGCGAATGTGATTAAAAAGCCATTTAAACTGCTGCTGTTGAAAGTTATTTGGAGGAAGTTGTGTCAAATTATGTTGCGGTTGGTCAGTATAGGTGCTTGAAATCAAGCTAAAGACATTTTCATATAAGACGGCACCATGGCGTCACGATGAAATGAGTGCACCAGCTTATCCATCATGAACGGCTTTTTTAAATAATGTGACAAAATTTTGTAACTGAAGTTTTAAATTCATGCAAAATAACCTCTTCGTTTACATTCAAAATTTTAAAGTTATGATTTGAATTATTAAAAAAGATAATTGCAATGGAGATAAGACGAGACTTACTTGCAAAAGTGGTAAGATGAAACTTAATTATTACTTCATTTGTCAAATAAGTTTAGGGCTACTGCTCGTTACCTTAAAAGAAATAAAATTGTAAAAGGATAGAAAGGACGATCAACTGTAGAGTGTGGATGACCTGTGAGGAGTAATCCTTTTCGATAACTGCTAGAAAACTATAACACTTTCTACGAAACATTGGTTTTTGTGACCTTCAACCAGTGGCGGTTACCTTTTCTCCACCAGGCGTAGCGATATTAAATTTGCAAATTTATATAGACTTTTACCTGCCGTTTGACCATGCTATGGAGATGGAATTCTGCCTGACTTACATAGCTAAAAGAAAGCATCAGTCCAGGCGGGTGCAACTTGGCACAATACTCTGTTCCAGTTCAAAAAGAGCTGCCCACTTCAAAATCATGCCCTTCACTTGTCCGTTGAGTTATGCCATCTTTAGGTAAGATAAAAACTAATCGTGATTAAGGGGCCCCTCATAAATTGTTTCCAACTGGATTTTGAACCTAGTTTCAATATTAAAACGTTGTCGTAAACAGGATACCGACGTGCTCCACCCTCATGCAGACTGATGTGCGTTCCCTTCGTTTTAAAGACCGATCGCAAAATAACGTTTTGCTACCTATGAAAGAACGTTTTAGAAAGCATGTTGGTAGCAAGCGACAAATCAATTTGAAACAAATGTGAAACAGTCCCATTCATTTAGCGGAACCCCTCCTTCCCGTCCGCACCCCTGCAGATTTCCAGTTGATCCACCCGTGTATCTCACCAACATAAAACTGCACTATCAAATCTACCTGCCTCTGGAACAGAGGTTAGGATCAGGGCACATTTAAATTAAATTGCTTTAAAATTTACAAATGGAAAACTTGTTGGCACCCGAAATTTTTCGTATTTAGCCTCTTTTTTGATCAGGCACAACCTAGGACGAGGATCACATTAAAAAATGTATTTAATGTTTCAAATTCATCCACCCCTTTGCCTGTAATCAGCCTACTAAGGCGGCTGTTATGTCCCGTTAGATATAGCTGATAAGGCCATTGGAGGATATCAATATTGCTTCATTCTACTACCGGCAATTTTTAAATACTATAAAAACTTTCCGAATGCTCACTTCGACCGCACAGGAAGTTACCCTGAGCTCCGCACGCTCTTTGCTGTGAATAACCTAGCATCCATTGTTAGCTAGGATTTAAGGGTGATCCAAATGTTTTCGCTGGGATGTGCAACAGTGGGATTCCCGCACGTCGGAAAAATCCTGAGAATTGGAAAAACATTCCAGCACTAACGGAAGTCTTTATGCGACTAAAGGCTAAGTGTAATGTAGCCTATATTTTCTTGGATTAAAAACAAGTGAAAATTCTGAAAATCGGTGCTTCGCACACTCATGAAATAAAGCCTACCAATTATATATTCAAGTATCTGTTATTTCCGTAATGTTAGGTATCTAAAGAAAATTTTGTGTGAGATACAACACATGTTGTTAACGGCTTATACCGATGTGGCAGTTTTTTCTAACTCCAGTCCGGCCGAACAGAAAAAATAACTACCTGTGTGTCCTACTACAGCTACATTTTTATTCTTACTAGGAAAAAAACAGCTACCTAGGGCTTAGGTTTATTCGGTCCGGCTTACAGATCGATCCTGCCGAACAGTCAAACGCTTGTTTGGTCCAGAATGTTTGTATTTTTAGTGACCTGCACTAACCTTTTGAGGAATTATCATCCATTTTTGTGATAGGGGCACTTTATACCACTTATTTAAATGCTAATGCTGATGGAACTTCCGTTATAACATTATTTCAAGTTAGTTATAGGCGTACATCATGTTTTGGTATAGAGATTTGGGTGGGGCTGAGCCGTTTTTGCCACTGAAAATCCTGTAGTGTGATAAATACTTCATATTTCCAAAATTCTTCCCCAACAATTAGTTTGATTGAACCCATGAGGCGGGGATAGGGAAGGGTTACCTCCAGGCACAGTTGCATATAAAATTACCTAATCTCTTGCAAGTTTACCGAATAAAAACCGTTAAGAAGGCTCAGTGGTGTCTCCAGCATTTTCAAAGTGGGGCAATCAGGTAGCATAACGTTCCAGGGGGAAGGTCACACTTGCATGAAAAACAGCATAAGAGTGGTTAAAGTGGAGAGTGAAGCACCTACTTATAGGCGTGGGGTTCAGGGGCGACCTCTAGTCCCCTGGTGGGATCACGGAAAATCGTCCAGGTGACCGTCCTGGGGGGAATCTCCTGAACGCTCCGGAATACTTACAAATTGCCACCATTTGGACAAAGGCATTTTACTATCTTAAAATGGCATTCGATGCGCTGAAACAGACTACCAAAATCAAACTTTCACCATTTTGGTAGCCTATCTTGGACTAACGATTTAATGATACGGTGGGTAGGGATATGGGGACTTCCCACCAGGTGTGCCATCCAGGGGAAGACAAAACACAGGACTATATCACCGAAGATGCATCTACAACTGGTAATCCAGGGATCCACTTGGGAATTTGAAAAAAAGTCCTCGTTCTGTATCTTAGTCAAATCATAATTGGGATAGTCATTTCCTACAGTTTTACCAGCGACAAATGAGAAAAGGATGACTACTAGTTCCCGATAAGACGTTAGTGCATATTCGAAGCGGGCAGAAAATTCTGGTATTCAGTATTAAAGAATTGTTCGTACAATATTTATACTCCTCATGGAGGCATCGCCCTTTTGTGGTCCAAGGTGTGGTACTTGACCTCAGAGAGGATCCAGGAACGCAAAGTTTCCGTTCCAAGTTTAAAATTAAGACACACACACAAAAGACACAAAACTAGTATTTAAAATTGACGTATATTATGAGATAAAGCTATTGAAGTACATTATCCCCACATGTTACTGGAAAGCGGGTTAAAAAGGCAACAAAAACTTTACTGTTCCACAAACTTAGAAAACGGATTAGATTTGGGAATCCGTGTTAAATAAGGGAGCACTCACTGCTTCACTGGTGTCATAGCTCTTGGAAAAAAATGTTGAACAGTACCTCTGGTATACATTTCCTATTCATTACGCATGTGCTTCATAAATGTAGATGCAAATCGCGCCACAACTTTATATTTTTAAGAACACTTTAGTCCCACTGATTGACAGATAAAGTGACGTAGGACCTCTTGTCCAAATCCATTAATAAACAATTGTAAGAAGATTCTTTCATAGTGGAAAAGGGAAATGAACTTTCGGGTGGGGGCGGGGAGATTTGTTTTCTTGAACTCTTATCAATGCCTGCGCTTTTAATTTCTCAGGAGCGTTGTGAGCATTAACTGGACTAACGACGAGGGAAGTGCTACCGACGCACGTAAATATCTCGGCCTCCACCATAACTAATCTGGTACTTATGCAAACTGTACAAGGCAATTTTTATTGACAAAAATAACTTCTAATGCAATGCTTTGCCTAGTTTCTGGAAATACGATTTTTGTCAACGAGCGAATCGCACCCATACATGACACATGTTGAACATGTAATGATGGAAATGTTGAGGGATATTATTGAATTAAACCCCCATGCAGCGACTGCCATTATATTGCCATATTGTTGTCTATGTAATACGCATCAAGTGCCATTTAAAGACAGTTAAATGATTAATCCCAATGTCAACAAGTTTTCTAATACCTTTTGAGAAGGATATCCTGGTCCCCAATGGAAATGAGGACGTAGGGTGTTTTCTCATGGACCCAACTAGGGGTTGTAATCCCCTTGCATTGAACACTTTAAGTAGCTTAGCACATATCTGTATACATGCCGATGTGTTACCCATGTCCTTGCGGGAAAATGTCCGATTCGGAGAGTCCTCTTTAGATACTTTAGTTCCACTCGGTTTGATATTGTGGTGCTTTCCTTTAAATATAAAGTGCTTTTCACCCTTCAACATAGGGGTATTAAAGGTGTCTACGGGTCTATGGAGGGGTGGCCACAGGGGTTGCAGCAGTAATGTCGAAACTGATAATTTTTCTGACTTGATGATTCAAGAAGCATTAAGAAGGAATATGCCTACTCAAATAATTGGTGGCCCCAGGATTTGCCCAATGGGGGGGGGGGTGCATAACGTTAAAACAGTGTTTATGTTGTGAGATTCCAGGGGTTTGAAACAGGCTTCATAGTCAAGGAGACCAGCGCCAAATCTTTAATATTTGAAGGTCTGAATGTCGGGAATTTCACTCCCTTGTTAGAAGTTCTACTATAGCAATGGTCAAGCAATAGTCAAGTGCTTCCTTTAGTTAGACCACGGTTTTATAAAGTTCCCGTTAATAGTAAATGACGAACGTCAAGGGTTCAAGGTACCCAGGCTGGCCCTCTTATTAAGCAGAGAGGGGCGGAGTAATCATTTTCCAATGGATAATAGCAATGATATCAATGTTCGAATCTGGGTGTGTGTGCGAAGGGGCAGGGTGGTC
Source organism: Holothuria glaberrima (assembly GCA_009936505.3). NCBI lineage: Eukaryota > Metazoa > Echinodermata > Holothuroidea > Aspidochirotida > Holothuriidae > Holothuria > Holothuria glaberrima. The sequence goes on from WURT03095668.1 coordinate 9,764, forward strand.
ATATGATTGGTAACTTCAGTGTAAAGTTATGGTAAAATTGAAATAGAAATCACGAATACTAAACTAGTGTCTAAGTTGTATTACTGTTAAAATGTTACGGATTGTCCATTTAAGAAAAGACATGAGAGCGAACATCAATCTAGAAAGACTTGTGCAAGGAAATACATGTTTACCTGATCTTATTCAGCGCCGCTGATCGTGTTCAGTTCTAACAAACACTTTTGTTTAAAAATCTACAGCATTGCCCGTAACAAAAAAAGGCAGTAATAACTGTTGAGACATGAGCTAAAATTTTCTGGTCCACCAAATAAAAATCAGTCAACATCTTGTATACTTACACCTAAGAACGAAACTAAATTCTTCAAAAAGGATGTCGGGGTTTACTGCTTTATTTTATGATGACTTTAAATAATGCATGGTGAGAGTTGCGTTGATGTAGGCGAGAGAACGCTGATTAATGCTGGCTGAGCATTGCAGTTTCAGTTGTTCTACATCCTTTTTTTAGGAACAGTGTGATAAATCTGGGCGGTAGCGATTTAGGCGGAAGGGAGGTGGAGCTACCCGTGAGGTTTCCCTCCCAATAAGGAGGGAGAGGACTTGCACGAAGCGCCCCCCAAAAGTGACAAAATCAAAATTTTGCATATAACTGGTTAAAAAACTTTCCAAATCGTAGTAAAGGTTCTACCGCAGTCACAGGCTGGAAGGTGGCACGCCCTCTCAATATAAAACTTTAAATCAAAAAAAAAAAAAAAAAAGATAAGCTCTCTGTTATTTTATGCCCTAGCTTCGTCAGAAGAGCTTTTGCAAGACTTCGTAAGGAAATGCAGGGAGGGAGATACAACCAGTTGTTGTGCTTTTGGTTCATAATGGCAAACTTCCCAAAATACCTTTCACTTATACCTCAACCCCAGTCGAATGTGGTAATCATTAAAGCAAAACACAAGACAACTCTATACCACACTAGACACAAATTTCGACAGAATACATTAAACGTTGGACTACTTAAGTTTTCAATCAAATGTTTTCGGTCTTTTTGGGTGTATCCATCGCAGATGATGACCTTTAATTACTTTTTGTAGAGCCCGTGAGTAACTGTATTGTTACTTAAAGGGGTGCTTCAAACACCACTTACTCAGTTTAGCTCACAACCCTGCATCGTGCAGTTTAACGTCTGTTAGTTTGACGCACAGGGAAACTACAACCGCCACAAATTTGTTTTGAAGCATTTGCTAAACCTTACAAATCTTCTTTCATTCCCCTTACAATATTTTCTATATCGCTTTTACTTATTGTAAACCAAGGAACTTCCTTTTTCTTTCTGCATGAATTTAGTAATTCAGAAACAAAACTGTTGTCAAGTTATTTAAAATGCTCATTCATACCAGGGCAAACTTATTCAGTTTAGGGTGACCCCATCTTCTCTTACAGCTACGCGCTAGCCTATATGTTACTTCAATATAGTCCAATGCTGAGCTGTTTGTTGCACGTAAAATGACATTTGAAGATGGTTAAATGGTTTATGCTACCACCCCAATTTTTTCAATACGCCCGACCTCCTAGGGGTTTGCTCCCGAATCCCACCTGAGAATTGCAATGGAACTTACCGAGGGACAAAAGGCAGGTTTCTTAACCCAATACAACCGCCTGTCAGGCGGTAAGCACTTTTTATGTCGATCTTTGCTCCGTATATTGCCGCCCCTCCCCTCCCCGCCTTAAAACTTAGATTGACGACTGCCGGTGATTGCATCGCTTGAATAGGTGTTAGAGCGCTCTACCAAGTTACAAATTAGTTCATTCGCGGGTTGAAGAAACAAATAAAACCCACAGGTCAAGGAACTCCCTTAACAGAGACATGTGGAGATGATATGATTTGCTACAAGAATGAAACCATCTGAGTGTCGTTATCACATTAAGCGATGTGAAGAGTCTCTGGCACCTCCAACTTTTTCTGTGATTCATAAGAGTTCGGCTTGCCTGGATAGAAAGCTTCCAACAGGTAGGCCTATGGGAATTCTTGTAGAAAATCGCAGTTTACAAATCTTTGTATCACCTCATCTAACTAACTAAATCATCCGCAACATGTTTTGGAATTGTTACGCTTCACGAAATGATAACGACTTGTGGGCACACTGCATTGCCATCTTTGGTACTTACAGATGAAACTCGTTCTTCCCCTACCAAGCGTGTTTTTACCGCACAAGTAAGTTTTTAACGATAATGATGAAACTAGTTACGCTGCAATGGACCAACTATATAACAGACAATTTGGAAGACGTTTCACATTTGAAAGAAACATTAAAAGCATTCTGAACAAGTTAATTTCGTTTAGTGAATACAAAAAAAGCCAACCAGCCAGCCAAACTACCAACCAAGTAGGAGAGCACGCAAGCAAGTGAGCAGCCAATCCAATCAACCAAACAAGGAAAGGACGAATTAAAGAACAAGCGAACAAACGAACATACGAACGAAAAACGAACAAACGAACGAACAATCAAACTTGCAAACAGACAGACAGACAAACAGACAGACAGAACAAAACAAAAAGGAGTATGCTAATTTACATTGGTTCTACCTAAACATTGGACAAACGCAATTTGAGGTACAACTTAAATCAGGGAGGTGATATTAGATGGAGATCCCTTGAAAACTTTAATTTATGCAAATCCACTTAAATGGATTGAAGACTAATTCCTTTAATTGGAGATTCTACCACCTCTAGCCATCCTTTATTGAGAATCCTGCATTCTGATTGGTTAGACACTGACCTGTTATTCTGCAACACACGGTCAGTAAACGTAAAGAC
>WURT03095679.1:0-12566 GCA_009936505.3 Holothuria glaberrima
AACTTAGCCTCAAGCAGGATTCGAACCCACGACCTCTCGCACACAAGGCGAATGCTCTGACCACTGAGCCATTGAGGTCTATGTTACACAAGTCTCCAGACCGATAGCTGAAAACTAAGCTTTTATAGGCCTCCCATATTAAGTGATGTAAAAGAAGACTGATCATTGGTAAGACGTCCATGTTATGCTTTTCAAATGAGTAAATTAACTCCCTTTCATCTAAATCAATGAAATTAAGGTATAGATGTTGAGTGTAAGGATCATAAACTCAACTAGACCAAAGTAAACAACTCAATGATTGTTTATGTAGCTGTAGAGGTTTTCACGTGAACGTCATCGCGTATCAATTTGGCATACTGGCCGTCACTGAACATACACAGAAAATGTGTTAACGATACGCGCGCACGACACCGCCTTAGTTACAACTGTTCTATGATGGACGCCTGGCCGTCAAAATAGAGATAGCGGCAGCGCAGTGACGTTGGTGAAAAACCTCTATACCTATAACAAAGTCAGTGACGTAGGCTTGAAGTCCGACTCACTCAATAGTTTTCAGGGGTTGAAATATGAATATCCTAAGCATTAAATTAACTTCTTGAAAATCACCACATGAGACGTGGTAACCTCCCCCCCCCCTCCCAAAAAAAATGAAAATGCTCGAAATGTCAGTCATTGTTGATAAACAATAAACAAACTGAAGAGGGCGCTTTGCCTCTCTGTGATGATAAGGAAAAGTGCAGTGAACCCTTTGAAGTCACCAATTACTTCTCGAGGCACCCACTTGAGAATGTCGTCACGTGACATTCTAATGGAATCTAATCTTGCATTCTGACGGCTTTATGATGCGATTCTGCGGCGTGCGCACACAAAACAACTCTTCATCCTTTTAAAACTTGTCAACAAAAAAGCAGATTAAACTCATTTGGTCCATTTGTCCATTTGCAACAAGATCACAAAAATCGACTGAAAAATTATGACTCTTTCTCGAATTCTCTTGGTTACTTTATTTGTCTTCTTAAGAGCGCTCGCATAAACAGGATTTATGCCCTAGGTGACAAATTTAGGAACGCAGTGGCATCTTTGAACGATACTTAAAATGTCATCGGGTAAAACTACCGTAGTATTATCATTTTTCATACACTTGACTCATATAGATTTTTAAAAGCATACAACAACGATGACAGATTTCTTTCCATTCGAGATGGTTCCTGTCATCAATTTTTGAAATCAGAGAATGAAATCCTCCAAGCTCAATTGCGTTGAACTTTCGTAAGGTTGCAGGGGTTTGCCTGCGTTGCATTTTCGCATCGATTGCCGTTATACCTTTAAAGGAGAATGACTTCTCGACTGTAACATTTTCTTCTAAATAAATCTTGATTTCACACCTTGTGGGAACTGGGGAAACAGCACACGTCGTCCCTCTTTTCCGAAACTGATGCCATGAAAATTAGGCCAATCGACACGAAGAGATTCTGTCATTAACCAGTAAGGGTAAAATTAGCAAAATTAGACGATGGCAATTGTCCGTATGTCTGAATTTGAATACAGACCTATACGTTGTATTCTTGTACAGACCTTATGCATTGACGTCACACAACGTCGATTTAATGGCAAAACGATTAAGCACACTGTCCGCACGAAGTAGACATCGCATGCGCTCGTAGAAAACTATGCGCATCAGCTATCTGAATTTATTGGTGTAAGTTGCAATGATACACGCTCGCCTCCATTGAAGGGCGCATTCTCTATTCTGAGAGGTCGTATGCATAATGGTTTATTCTTTTTATCCTTTAATTTTGTATTACTAAAAACAGATCGGAGTACATTGATTGTCATGTGGAACTACTCGTAATTAAACCCGAGAACATTTTCGATACTGGTACTTGTATTAACGGCTTTATACCAGGTCCGTGGGCACATAAGGTGTCGAACAGGAGGGAGTAGCTTCCAGGAAGGTACATATTTTGAAAAGATGTAAAAAGGCAATATCAATGTTTGTTCTTTAAATATTTTAAGGTGGTTAAAATTTTTCTAGGGGAGCCTCTCAAAGTTCATCCCCGTCCCTTTTAATTACGGTCCTTTCTTACTCGTACTTGTTTCGTACTCCCTGGTATTTACCTCCACTACAGGAAAAAATTTCTGCACTTGCACTGCATGGTGCGCATAGCTTTGTACATGTGCCGCGAGAATGTGAAAATCAAGTATAGGTCGTACTAGGGAGTTGCTAACACTCTGGTCGTTCTCAGAACTATGAACTATGGTATTCAGTTTTTACAGTCGGAGCCTTGTTCTCGTGTTTAATTACAGAGTCTGAGAGACATTCTGCAAGTACTATAATAGGGACAGGTAAAATCTTTTGAACACCCCTTCCCGTCAGGGCCCTTTTTCCCACTCTCTTTACAGTTTCTTTTTTCTTTTTTTTATCTTGACTGCAAAATTGAGTTTACTACTGCTACTCACCACTAGTTGTATTAGTAAGAAATAAGGTACAAATACAAACTTCACCATTTGCTTCAAATTAGAATAATTTTCTGTCAATTTTGGAAGAAAATGTCTTATTCAATTTCTGTGATGTTTCTCTTGAATACATTACAGTATGAATTGTCCTTTCCTTGGTCACTTTACATCAAACTGGTTTATCAGCCAAAATATAGACCTTGTCATTTCACATGTTTATATCAATACAACGTGAATCTTGCCATCCAATGTCCTTCCAATAACATTTCAAAACTACAAATAGCATACCTCCTCGATCTTGACAGGAAAACCAAAGTTACAACAAAATGATAATTTCATTTCGTCTTTCCATCTTTTCTGCTTGTCATTGCGGCACTAAGTTTTGATATCATGCACTCTCCGGCTTCGCGTACACTTCTTGAAATTGTCAGAGTGGAATGCTCGTGATGATGCCGCAATTTCTCAACTATCCTGTTTTCGTCTTGATGACTTTCTAGTCATATAGGGTGAACAACTTTACCAGAAATTTTATTCCCATTTAATTGGTAGCTCCCAGAAAAGGCACATCGGCACAGAATTTCCTAATTAAGTTAGTTCTACTACAAAAATCAAATATGAGATCCCGACCATACGGTGGAAGCAATGGAACTGGGTTAACCTAACAACACAAAATGGGAATGGCGGTAAAACGGTGGTCTTTCTCACAGGACGTCACGTGGTCACGGTAGGTGAAGATTGTTCTCTGCACAAGTAAATGTCAGCCGTTACTCTGTTTTTTTTTTTTTTTTTTTTTAAGGTTTGCCTCAAATCTGCAAATAAGGAGATCTCGAATCCCTTTTCAATGCGTTGTAGTTACTTACAGAGGACATTTCAACCAGACTTGCAAATCAAATGTCACACTCAGCCTTCTGAACGGCGTCACTTTGGCATTTTAGCATCAGGGACACTTGCAGTGCATCACATGCCATGTAAGAGTAATGTCGCTTATGAAGGTTTCATTTGGCAATTGTCTCCGGGGATGGATTTCATCAGCACTAAAACTAGAACAGTTGCGTAAAGGTCATGTCGGAATACAGTCCCCCATACGTTTCAACCGTACTTGAGCAACTCAAGCGCCGGTGCAAGCAAATTACATCAAAATATTAGTCAAAGATCTAAATATTTACTTCAAGTTTCCAGGCTGCAATGGACTGAATGGCCGCTGCATGGAATTCCTGCAGCCGTTTTCACATGCTAAGTAAAGATATCTATTGATATTTCTTTTGACTATATAATACAAAAATGGAACACGTATTGTACAACTAAGTCAGGTCTTATCCTATAAGGACAGTCGTATTATTGGTGAATCAGTATATTTCATAATCCCGAACGTGGAAACTACCGAATATCACCAAATGATTCTTTTCAAATTACACTTCAAGGGCCTCAAGGGCAAGCGTACTTTCAGAGCGTACCTCATTACAACTTTTCACTTATCACGGGGTCTTGACTCCAACGTTGTTTCATGCTTTACAATAGCAAGTGATTCCTTGAAAGAGAAAATGCCTTGCATTGCCTTGTATTTGCATTGAAACGAAACACTCACGTATTCTCTCACCTCTACCTTCTGATAGCCTATACCTACTACATTTCATTACTTCTTTGAATTTCGGTAATACTATATCTGTCCAACCAAAAAGCAAGTGACTCGCATAAAAAAGAAACCTTGCAGACCATTAGTTGATAATATTCTTAAAGTTTGTCTAATCTAATTATGCTACTTCTCCGTGAAACACATCGAGGACAAACTGGACGACGTAAATGGAAAGTTAAAAAGAAAAGCTAAATTAAGACATTAAAAATGTTTATACTGTAATTCCAGCGAGGGTTGGGGGTTACATTGTAAGATATACTACACATCACGTTTTTTTTTTTTTTTTTGGTCTAATACTTTTTTTCTAAAAAAAAAATACAGAATCAAAGATTGATAGTATCACGCCTGAGGTGACTTTAGTAACTTTAAATGTCTATAATTGTAATATTCCAGAAGTGTCGCCTAGAGGTCGAACTCCAACCTACAGTTGCGGCTTAAGAGAACAGTCCCCAACGTTCGTTTGGACCCAACACCTTTCTCCATTTTGTTTTTCTTTTGAGTTTGTTATGATCAAAAGTATTAACGCACCTCTTAAAAGTACGATTTAAGAAGCTTAACACACATATGAATGTCGAATGAGAAAGCTTTTTCATAAATTGACATGCACATGTTATTAAAATGGTTTGGCATGCAACAAATGAAGGTATGCGTTAATACATATATTTATTGATAAAAGCACTCATTTTACGGCTCCTGAAGAAGCTGTAACCTTAAGTCGAGGACATACTTTTGCAGTTCCCTCACAATTCAGTAGTACAGAGGCACCGTTTGTTTTCCCGATTCTTAAACTATTCGAGAGAGCTTACCAGAATTATTTTATATTTATTCACACAGTACATATCTCACCTACGATTGCTTATTCAACAGCATATTTCAATAAAATATTCCAAACTGCTATTTCGTAACAAATTCGCTTACCCATTTTGCCAAGATAAACAAATTCACAATGACACAAAAGGGGGACGAACCCCTCGCATGACGGTTTCTGCCTCTCCGAACAAACTTAAGTGTTCTTGAAGCGTTCAAGTATGCAGAATTCACACATTTGACATTCTCCCACGAGATATCGTTGGCAGGGTTTTGATTTCAAAATCCCATATAAGCATCAACCTTAGGCAACAAGGAATATTTCACATTCATATCCTTCGATTTCTTCCACGCAGTTTCTTCTCATCACCCGGATAGGTCACAGTTGTAGACAAGGGTGATATATCGGAGGCCCACAAAATATATATAGTCGTCCATGCCTATCATAGATAAACTTAACTTTGAAAATATGAAATTTAGGGTTAAAGTAAACTGAACGACAGTTTTTATTGATATAAACGACTGGAAAAACTATCATTGTTTTAGTACATGACGAAAAACTTCCCCGCTTCTAATATTTGACTTCTTTACAACATTCCTTTCTTTTTCATTAACTTTTGGTTTCAACAATATGTGTCAATCCTCTTATTTTTGCCCTTGTTTCTTTGCAAAGTGGACCTTTCTGAGACCCATTAAAATCCCTGATTGAAACATTGCCTTTAAAGACACGTCCTGGTCATGTCAAGTGTTATGTCTGTATTTCAATAATAATGTAAAAGCCACCAGCCGGCTTAACTGGAAATACAGGAAAATGAAAAGAAGAGTAGGAGAGTTTTCGTCCAGTGCGTCTCAAGTGCAGAGCCATTTCGATGGAGTGGGTTTGAATCCCACCGCCGCCACCACTGTAAAAAGCCACGAGCCGGCTTAACTGGAAACACAAGAAAACGGAAAGAAGAGTAGGAGGGTTTTTGTCCGGTGCGTCTCAAGTGCAGAGTCATTTCGATGGAGTGGGTTCGAATCCCACCGCCGCCACCACTGTAAAAAGCCACGAGCCGGCTTAACTGGAAACACAGGAAAACGAAAAGAAGAGTAAGACAGACCTCGTCCGGTGCGTTTCAAGTGCATACCACTTGTGTATTCACTAACCGTGCTTTTATCTTAACTCATTACATGCAAATTAGCAGGTGCAACATAACAGGGTGTTCATAAATTTAAATAATAAAGTTACGGTATTTCTTTCAGTAACAATAAGCAAGTATCATAGTTCAAAATTACAATGCATCCACGACACGGTTTAACTTTAACCGTATGTTAACGGTACTGCCTGGAGTAACGTAGTATTTGCACGTACACTTCGCGGTTTAATCACAGTTGTCGATATCAATCCCGTGGTAAAGTGATTAGTTTTGTAAAAATTTTAGCTAAAGTTTAAAGGCATATATATTTCTTTAAAAATTATTATCTTCCAAAACGCTAAATGCTATTAAGATGCAGTTTTTACCTCATAAAGCAGAACAATTTCCTGCATTTTTTGAAGTCATCTAACTTAGTCCCTGGCAAACCCCTTTAAGGGCCTTAAGGGTAAAGTTGGCGTTCTGCCTCTCCGGGGATCTAATTTAATGATTCACGCCTATCAGTGGACATTTCACACATACCTTACGCATTATCATTCATTGCTTTACACCTCTTTAGACCTGTCAAACTTCAAGAAATTTTACAATTGAAAAGCAAGTAAAAATACGTCACACCAAAGAACTTAACTCTTTTGTGAACACATTTAGTACAATGCACTAAATGTATAAAGCCTCTACGTTCTGGCCTTTTAAGTTCCGACTTGACTTCAGTGATTTCTTTGGTGTATAAATTTTACTTCAAAGTAGTTCCTCTTTTGACCTTCTAGGTTAAATAGTTTATTTCTATACAGCTCTGGTTTCCTGCTGTGAGTTGTGGGTAGTGTTCATCTTTGGGTTATATTCAGGGAAACAAACTGAGGGCGTGCTGCAACATCCTTGGATCCATAACCCCTTGCAATTCCTGGTTTCACGAATCGTTGCGGTTTATTCCGCCTTTCGTTTCATCGGAGATTAATCCATCAGAAGTCCGCGAGCCTGTTTTCCTAAATGTTCCACTGGGTATACTTTTCATCTGCGACAGAGTTCGTTGGCGTCTATGTGCAAGTATGATTTATTTGAAATGAGATAACTTTTCGTTTGTGGCGCTGAAGCTAACATGAATCGCCTGGATACTGTTCGGGTTGGTTGATTACGTCTAATTACTGTTAGATTTCGTGTTGCCTTACGATACGGTGCTTTTGTAATCAAAGATATTATTCTGTAGCGTAGTCGATTAAGAGGGCCTCTGGCTGTTGTAGAAGTCTCCCACCAAACATCTTTTGATCTATATCATTGCTGGAATCCGAGATCAATGGTACACATTAGTGAAAAATGACGTCAGAACATTCTAACTCGAGTCATACATATCTGATCTTTTCGCTTGGAGTAAAAGATTTCAGTATTATAATCCCTTGAGCTGACAGATGGAGCTCTTATGCCCACAAATCAAGGAGAAATCCTCCGCAGAAATCAGCCTTTGAAAACAAAACTTATTAAAAGACAGTTTAATTTACATATTTACATAGGAGGGATTGCAGGGGGGCGAGACGCTGTAATTGTCCAACAAAGGTTTTATTTTTTCCCCTTCCCCAAGTCACTAGTTTTTCTATGCCCAAGTCAGGCCCTCAAGGTGATTGTTTTACAACGCCACGAGATCGCATCATGGTTTGCATATCGGGACACTTGATTTCACCTGGTTAAGCATTTGTACGTTGACGTCAAAGTCAACAATGATGCCGTTTTAATTTAGAAGGTCAAGTAGGATGAAAATGTGCTTTTACGCGGCCGGGCTTGCTAATGTTTCATCAATAAAATATGCACCTTTAAAGACACTGTGCGGAATATCAGTCATCTAAAACAGAATGTTAAGTCTTGCACGTAATCTCGTTCTCAAGTTTTAAGTATGCTGCAATTAATTGAGCTAAATTATATGGGTTTGAGATCCATTTTTCCATTCTTAGAAAGAACTGGAAAGTTTTGGTCAGTATTTCAGATTTTCTTTCGATAGTGCCTAAGCATGAAGCCACCAGATGGTACACCAAGTTTTAAATTCGTACGACTTTCCTACGCATTGCACGTTAAAATCCTAACTCGTGTCCACTTTCTCAATTCTTTCGGCTTGTTTTGAATTATGTTCAACTAAAATCCCGTGACAGCTTCGTGTATAATGACAGGTAAAGGAAGGAGAGCAAACCGTTAAATCAGAGAATGCTTCGGGCCAAGTGCTCTGATAGCAATCTCCTGATCAAGAATTTAAAGTAAAACATCAGTTCGACTGAGAAGATAAATTTCTTCAAAGAAACTTTTAAAATATGAGCAAATATAGAAAGGATAAGTAAGTCACGTTTATTACTGAGATGCCAACGAACTCCATCAATCATGACGATGAATTATTCCCATTTAGGGTCTATATAGTCAAAAAAGTCGTAGTGTTTCTTGACTATGAAAACATAAATATTATATTTTAGATACGATCTAAGTGATGTTTCTCGAACTTTCTACAAAATTGAACCCCGGACGAGGATGCAAAAATAGCGTAAGTCAAACAAAGATTTTATATCCGGGGAATTGACATAACTGATATTAATTTCAAATTAATGACAAAGCTGTAGCATTCAGCTTCGGAATCAAAAAGTGCCAAAACACATTACAAATATTAAGAATGCAAGAAAGTTCTAAAAGTCAAGACTATTACGAGGTGGCTATTGATGTCACGTTAGGCAAAGGTTTATCCTCCAGACCTAGCCTACGGCTTCTTGTGTGAAGGAGCCGTGAGGAGACAATGGGAATAGTCATAACTCTCTCGTTGTTTCCTTGACCGTCTATTTAACTGTGAGCAATTCATTGAGTAGATCTGATGTAAAGATTCCGGACACGGTCATTTTTCTCAGTGTTTTGGCGTACACGTGATGTCATTGGTGTGAATGGCATCCATATTTATGTGAATATACAAATACCAACAGTAGATATAATTTTGTAGTTTTCGTATACAAAATTATTTCTTTTGTGCTTTTTCAAAAACAAAACAAGGTGCTTTGAAAATGTGAAAAACGTTACGAATATTCAACTCTATTTTTGAATAGCAGGTTTAGTTAACAGAGTTAAAGGTTGCTTGAGCTTTAATGTAGAGGATAGTGAAAACGACTTAAATCTCGTGTCACATGTACACTACGACGGAGGCACAGAGGGTTAGGACCAATGAGGGTTAGGATAAGGGTTAGGGTTTTAGCCAATCAGAGTTAGGCTCTTAATATACAACATTCATATTCATGTTTCAAAGCGATCAAATGCTCCCATATGAACGCGTACAAATTTTCCTAACTTATTGTACCACCGTCACCCTCTGTCTCTCGAACAGCTGGATGACCGTGAGTGCCATGAGAGGTCTCATACTGGTAACTCACGTGCCTTTATTGACGTATCCCGCGAACTGTTTATATCACCTCAAGAGAAGCTTTCAGCAAGGAAAGAATTCGTGAGGGATTGACCTCCTTCCAGTCCTCTTCGGTGACACTCAACTGTTCATGGAGTAGATGTATAGACGGAGCAAATTTGATGAAGTCTCACTTAAAATGGTCCATTACCACTGCCACGTAGATCGAAATATGTTTATCTCTCCAACTGGCCTCCCTCCCGGATCAATATCGAACCACTCTTACAAATGAAGTACTTTTTCATTTGTCGCTCGTTCTACACTATAATTACGTATCGAGATACAGAAACTATAATGTGCTCGATACATGTATATAATTTAACGTACAAGTGTGTCTCTCCTTTCCAAATATTTGTGGACAAATGTTTCTCCCCGCACAAAGCCAATACTATTCCTTTACACTCATTTCCGACCTTGCGTCTCCGAATGAAGAACACAAAAAGAAAAGCCTTTCGCGGAACTGTTTACTCAACCTTATTTTCTAAGGCGTTTATCGAAAGAATATTACATTTACTCATTCGTTGTGTGTGTATAATCCACTAACGCATAATGTACATGTGTTAAAGTGACTGGCGTTCTTGTACCGAGGTCTTGCTTGCTGTATTTTTTTTCAAAACAAGGAAAAAACTTGTTTTAAAAACAGCTAAATCTAAATTCCTCGAAATAAGTGTTATTCCTTGGGATGATAATACAATTGTCACTCCTCATATGGGTAAATTTTATTTCTTCTAAAGAAGAAAAAGTTATGAGCTGTGTTCAGTGAGTCACATTTTACATATAACATGGATTGACTTTGAAAAAAAGTAAAAAAAATCATTCTAAAAGGAGTAGCAATTGTGAGAATTTTCAAAAGTGTGTTCTCATTAAAACATTAGCGTTGTTACGATGTTATAAAATATTGCTTTAAAGCTTTTTAAAAGAAACAATTGTATCACGGGCTTTTTTGTTTAAATTGCGACTTGTTACTTGAGTTGCAAATATACAAACAAAGAATTGCAACTTGACTTAATTGGACTTGCTAATAATGACTTTCAAATTTGACTTGTCAAAAATGACTTGTTACTAACGCAAGTCGTAGGCTCTTCGAGCGCAACTACATAGAACTTTAACAAAATCCATTGACGATTGTTGCGTGAATTACTAAAAATATGAAGATCATGCTTCCAACACCGGTCGTCAAATTCTGGGCCTGACTAGGATCAGTTGTGTAAAGCGCCCTGATAATTAACAGTCTGTTTGGGTTGATAAGAATACTCCTCCTTCGACTCTGTCCTTTTGCTTAGAGGGCCCTGAATGTCCCTGCTGATAGTTTCCCTATTGAACGTGTGCTGAATGTGATCAAAATGATACCTCAAAGGAGAAACTAGGGTTACAGTATGCCATCCAATCTAGTTTATATGAAATGCAACAACTTGTTCATGTAAAAGAGATCCTGTTTATTCTTTCCGGAAAACAGACCTAGTTTCAAAGCTATTGCACTCAACTACGCTATACTGGGCACCCACATGGCCGCAGGCATCGGGGGCATCAGCTGGGACAGTGCAATAGAATCATGATTTGAAACAATAGTACGAAAAGCAAGGTACGTCATTGTTACATTCAGAAAAAAAAACATACCTTCAATTCTAAAAAGGTGCATGAGATAAAACACCATCTTATGAACAGGTAACAAAAACCAGCTTCATTGCATCTTGCTTTGTTGTCAAGATATAAATATTGTTTTTTACATCAAGGATCCGCCATTTACAAAATGATGACTTGTAGAAAGGCTATGATGATGAGGTATGTAAATTAATACCTTATCCAAGACAATATAGTCTTTTACTGATAATCGGTAAATTCTAATATGTCAATAGCCACAGATCCATAGGCGTAGGAGGCAATTATCGACTGCCGGTGGCTGAACGTTGCTTCTGACAGCCATCCTGCGAAGAAGTGAAAGGAGAGGGGGAGTCTTCCTCCAGTTTGGAAAATCTTTTAATATTTGAGGGTCCTCAAATAAAATTTGGTGCAAGACACTGGACAAATTCTATGGACAGTTCATGCAAAAATTTTGAATTTTTTTTACAGAGGGAACAAATAAGGGGTTTTTGTCCTTGGATGAGGGGGCGAAAGTCTTTCACGCCACCACATTTTGAGGGCGGAGCTTAAGCCCCTTCCGCTTCCTACACATATGCACAAATCATTTTGCTTGCTGTTTCCAGAACCTTAACTACCTTTTAAATCTTTAAAAGTAGGAAATTAGGGATTATTAATCCTTAAACTATGAGTAAAATAGATAAAATCCTATTTTTATCAAAACTGCTGTACATAATCATTTTAAGCGAAAAGTAATGTGTATGCCAACTTTTCCATTAAAGATTGTGCATAGTTCAATGACGGTTCGTTGAAATGTAATAAACTACCAAACGAATACCTTGACTCTATAAAATTGACTTGTGGGTGACTTGTTCATGGTATGACGGTCAGGTTCCTGCATGACGGGCAGCATATTTGGCATAGTCCCTGAATACAACTAAGCTTACAAGGTCATTGGGAAATGACTTCATTTATGAGCCTAGGATCGATTAGTAACCTGTTGTATAGCTGAATTATTCTCAGCTTAATCTACTGAACAGTTATATTCCGCCACCATATTTTTTCTGCTATAGTCCTTGACAACAATTAAACTGTTGACGGTCTCCATTCTTTGCCAGGACATCAGCGAGTGATACTATATATGGTTTCTCTCTAGATAGCTACATGAGCAACCTCTTGCGTGTGAAGTGTCGTTCAGTGACCGCGGAGCCAGTTTAAAGTTGGGGGGGGGGGGGTAATCATCAAGGCGGCCCAATATGTTTAAGAAAATGAAAGCCTTTTAAGGCCGGTCCAAACTTTCCACGGCAGAAAAAGTGCGGGGGATAAAGCCCCCGTAGCCCACTCCGTCTCCGCGGCCCCTGTAGTTGGCCATATTTTCCATTAGGTTAAGATCCTGTATACCTACAAATATTTTTCACATGTCAATAGAGAGTTACCCTACATCTCCCTCCCGGGTTCGATTCCTAGGACGAGTCATACCAAAGACTTTAAAAATGGAACCTTCTGTCGTTGTGTGTGATGCTCCGCATAAGCAATGGAGTAAGGG
>WURT03095690.1:10880-26713 GCA_009936505.3 Holothuria glaberrima
GGATTGTAGTCAAAAGGTAATGACATTATAGTGATGAAATAATATGACATTTCTGTAATTATCTCTCACAAATCACTCACTAATATTTAGGAAGATTATCTTCTTCATGTAAGTGCAACTTTCTCTTCCCTTACTTGGTTACAACATTTTTACATCTATAATTTCCTCATTTTCCTGAGAAATACCCTAATTGATATTCTAAAATCTTTTCATAATTATCTTCTATTTAATATTACCGGACAACTGACTTGGATTTGCTGTAACTTTTTTTAATACTGCTGGAAGTTTTACAAAGCTATTTTCAGGATTCAAGCATATTTCAAGAGTTCCCACGACCAGGGAAACTCTTTATAATATGTTTCTGCATGAATCTAATACAAGTCTGCATGAATCTAATAAAGGTCTGCATGAATCTAATACAGGTCTGCATGAATCTGATACAGGTTTGCATGAATCTTGTACAGGTCTGCATGAATCTCATGAAAGTGTGCATAAATCTTACACAGGTCTGCATGAATGTAATACAGGTCTGCGTGACTCTAATACATGTCTGTAGGAATCTAATAAAGGTCTGCATGAATCTAAGACAGGTCTGCATGAATCTAATACAGGTCTGCATAAATCTTATACAGGTCTGCATGAATGTAATACAAATTTGCATGACTCTAATACAGGCCTGCATGAATCTAATAAAGGTTTGCATGAATCTTACACAGGTCTGCATGAATGAAATACAGGTTTACATGACTCTAATACAGGTCTGTATGGATATAATACAGGCCTGCATTGATCTAATACAGGTGTGCATAGATCTAATACAGGTGTGCATAGATCTAATACAGATCTGCATGAATTCCCACTCCAAAAATACTTAAGGGAATATTTTATTCAACAGGGGAAACTGATGAAGTTGCAACATCAAAAGTCAACTTTATCCCAACAGACTTTCCTGACAGGTGGGGAGTATTCCGTATGGGATTTTAAAACTTGCAGGATTGTTGAGAAAAGTGTGAAAATCCCACCATACTGCCGCCTAATGCAAACATGGGCCTGAAGATAGTATCCGAATGAATTGTTTGATAAATTTTAATTCCTAATATATAGTGCACATGAAATATTTTTATTACACTCATTTTGGCTACAAAATATCATCTTTTTTCTTGTCACTGTCAAGTCTAGTGATATTTTCAAAGGATGTTTGTTGCATTTTTGCACTGAAACAGAAACAGAATAATGGACTATTAAGAGTCACATGCCTCTGGATTTTAAGTCCAATACTGACAAATTTTTATCAAGTTATTAGAAACAGCACAAGGCATTACTATAGGTTTAGTCAACTCTTTCCTACCTCTTATGTTAACCTCACAATCAGAAGCAAACGTTTTTGTTGTAGTTACTCTAAAAACAACTTCATAATTTTTTCTTCTATGCACTTTTGTAAGAAATGAGGTTTTGGAGAACATACACAACAGAAATGTTATCTGCAAATTTCCACTACAAGAATCTTGATGTGAATAAATATTTAAATAGCAAAACAGTTCTAACAGCCACATTATCAGAAGGTAAACATTAAAACATATTTACACCAATAAGTCTTAAAAGGGACCTGTCTTTTCCAAAGAAACATCACTACATGTGTTCTGTGTAAACTTAATAAATGTTTTGTGGAGTTTTTCAGACCATGAAACCATAAATAGACCCCCGGCAATGAAATATCACCGTAAGCTTAAGTAGGTGTCATTTTCAAGCTACATTTCATATAACTTTAAAGTCTTTTAAAAACCGTGTACATTTTGAATAAGTTACTAGCCTATAAAATAGGATCTTAATTAAATTTTAAGCTACTTTTAAAATGCAGCACCAATTCCAACACACAAACACATATGGAATTAAGTCCTACCATTATAATGTACGTCAAATGTGAAAACAGACTTTCACCACTAAATATAAGTTTTTCCTCTTAATAAATATGCACCAATGATGACTGACCATTTCTGACATGGTATTAATTACCTGATTTTGGTAACAACAATCAATCATCCCACTATAGACATTGGAAGGAGATTTCAACAATGAGGGTAGCATCTTTACACTAAACCAGAAACCTGGTATCAAATGGAAGAGCATAAAATACCTTTAGCACCGGGAGATTGTGGTTGAAATACAATGACTGTAGCAAACATCTTGCCCTATTTTCCTGTCTGTCAGCTATTTGACATTGTTTTCCAATTTCAAAAGAGAAAACAGTCAGTCATGCCACTCCAGCAGGATAACAGCAACTTGGGCAGCTTCCCCTGGGTGGCAATCATGAGGGGAAGTGGACCCCAATAATTTGGTAAAATTTGGTAAAATGTGTGTAAATAACCAATGAATGTGCTCTTCCTTTTCTGCAGGCATGAGTATACACACACATTCACCTACATATCACTGTGAGATCTGCTCCCCCTATCTGTGCCCCTTTCTTCCCTCACTGTCCCTTCCCTATTGAAACTTCTTCATCTAAATGCTAAACAAACTTTGGCTCTCTATCCCTCCTCTGAGTATTTGGAGACTTTGATTTTTGACCTTTTGACGTCTTCCTCTTTGGGCTAGATGTGGCTGCTGGCAATTCCTTCAAAATACCTTGACCGCTCCTGGTAGGCTGGACTTCAGTGAATGCACTGGGTACGTACCCATCAAAGGACTGCATTGGTGAAAGACCTCCTTTTGATTCCACCAGTGGGGAACCCCTGGGGTCTACAACTCCTGAAACCATCATGCTGGACACCTGGTCTTGACGGGACCCACCATGGATTGGAATTTTCTTGCTCTTGGCATGCAATGACCTCGACAAGAGATCATTAGCCTCAGAGTCGTCATCATCTGAAACATCCCCATCTGTTCATGAAGAAAAAAAAATTTCAATTCTAAGTTTTCAATACTACCAAAGATTGGAGGAAGTTAGGTAAGGTACTGTACAGGTGATTAGGAGTTGGATGTATGGCCCAGGCCAACAATGAATTGTATCCTACACAAGAACTGTTGTAAGTATGCACTTGTACTGGCCATTCAGCATCTTATCTACATGCATAAAATAAGTATAACTTCATTCTAATTATGGTTGAAAGTTTGCTATAAGTGCTAATGTAAAATTGTGCAGTAGCATTGGATTGTCCAAAATGTGCCAATCAGCATCCACACTAAATAATGAAACAAAGGTGATTCTCATCTTACAAGAATATGGGGAGGGGAGGTGGAGGTAATTTATGAAAATCTGAGGTGAACAGAAGCACTTTTTGCTGACTGTCCAAAAACATCGTCCATGATCATCAAGTTTACACTAAAAATGAAGTATAGGCATTTCCCCTTATATGACTTTTTTTTTGGGGGGGGAGGGAAGGACTGGGGGGGCTTTCCCCTTATATGACTATTTTTGGGGGGAGGGAGGAAGGAGGATTGTGTGACCTTGGAAGGATGTCTGTTTCATCTTCTTTTGTTCATGCTACTAATTTAAGATAGCTAAAAAGGAGCAAGAATTACAAGAATGAAAAAAGGAAGAAAAACAAATGAAGTACCAATGTAATATTGCAATATGAACCTTTGTAATAACATTCTTGACCAGTAATATATTACAATCTCCAATCAAGAGCAACAAGTTTGTACTTGCAACTACAATATCAATCTGCAGTGAAGGAACTGGATTAACCTTTCACCTCTTCCATGACTTGCATTTTTGTACAAAAGTATTATGAATAACATTAACTATTAAATGGCATGATGGCAGCTACAATGAAATACTGTGATACTAAGTACCAAATTTAAAATGAAGTGAAGAAGTCTCAACAGCCAATAATCTCCTCACTCCTTTCAATCAATTCACCGAGAATATGAACACTAGAAAATTAAATCGACCCAAAATGTAAACTAATTTGTACAACTAATGGCCATAACATTTAAACATACTTCCAGTTGTACATAATAAATCTATCCATAACCACAGCCCCCTCCTCCCCCTCCCTCCACAGTGCTCCTGAATCTCTTGATACACTTCCAAGATATTCTCTGATAATGACTGAAGTGATAAACTAAAAGTTTTGTTTTTAGCATTTTAAAGTATCACTCAATTTTATAAAGCAGTACAATTAATGAAACAGTGCAATATCCTTTACAGCTGTGCAATGTTTCTTTTGATTTGCATGCATGTTGCAAATATTGAATTCATACAGCAGTACAGTACCTTTGGTTATTTGAAGATGGTTTAACATTATTTCAAAATACTCACACAGTTACACTTCCCAGATTTCCTGATGTTTTAATGTTTTTATACTTGCATATATTCTGGCCCATAGCAGAGAGTGAGAATATGATACAAGACTGACATATAAAACTGTTTACCAAGAAGTATTATGGAAAAAGGGAACAAAAGAGAAAGAAAAATAAACCCCAAAATATAACAAAATAATTGTAGGAAAATGGGATCAATGTGATTTTTGGGTTCCTGCTCCACAGGCCCATGACTTCCCCATGAACTTTTCAACAATCTATGATATTGCTGAAAACCCAGATGAAATTATGGGTGGTACATGCAGATCAAAGAAATCACATTTGCAAGAAGCCACAGTCTTTGCAAAATTTCATAGCTTCAATGTCGTTTGTACCCGACCCCAGAAATACTGCATAATCACAACAGGATTATTTTAAACCTTCAAAAAATGTGCTATAGCAGCAGATGTCATTAAAGAGTACAAATTAGCAAAGATCACTGGATTAGCAGTATGAAAATTTCAACTGGGGACCTCACACTTTTGACAAAAATTCAAAACTTTTTAAGACTAAAATGGCAATATTTTTGCATTCAAAAATAAAAAAGAATATAATGGGAAAATTTTTGATGCATTTACTAACTGTAAACAAGTACAAACATGATTCCAAGGAAGGTGGAAGGTTTTTAGTTTCTGTACCATATGGCATTTTATCCTAAACCAGAAAGCCAAAAGGCTAATAGTGATTCCTTGCCATATGATATATGTAACAAACATGAATAACCCACATGACAAGAATGAGATCCCTCCTAGTTATACCTTTGACTGCCATAAAAATGAAAAGGCTCTGCTAAACAATATTAGCAATCCACATGCAAAGTATGAGATCCCTCACAGTCATCCTTCTTGAGATATTGTGTTCACAAGGTTTTGACCTTGTTACCTCTTGTGACCCCAAATGACCTTTGACCTTCACCAAAACCAGAAGTAAATATCTCCTCAATATGGGCAATCCACATGCTAAGTACGGGATTCCTCAGTTATCCTTATGGAGATATCCTGTTCACAAGATTTTAACCTTTTGACCTCTGGTGACCTCAAATGACCTTTGACCGCCACCAAAGACGATAGGGATCATCTACACAATATGACCAACCCACACACCCAAGTATGAGATCCCTCTGACTTGCCCTTCTTAAGATACTGTGTTTACAAGGTATTGACCTTTTGACCTTTGGTGACCCCAAATGACCTTTGACCTCCACCAAAAACAATAGGGATCATCTACTCACTATGGCCAACCCACACACCAAGTATGAGATCCCTCAGAGTTACCCTTCTTGAGATATCGTGTTTACAATGTTTTTACCTTTTGACCTCTAGTGACCCCAAATGACCTTTGACCTTCACCAAAAACAATAGGGATCATCTACTCAATATGGCCAACTCACACACGAAGTATGAGATCCTTACGAGTTACCCTTCTTGAGATATCGTGTTTACAAGGTGTTGACCTTTTGACCTCTGGTGACCCCAAATGACCTTTGTCCTCCACCAAAAACAATAGTGATCATCTACTCAATATGGGCAATCCACATGTTATGTATGAGATACCTCACATTTATCCTTCTGGAGATATTGTGTTTACAAGCAATTTCCAAAGTTTTTACTATTTGACCTCTGGTGACCCCAAATAACCTTTGACCTTCACTACAATCAATAGGGATCATCTACTTAATGTGGACAATCCACATGCTAAGTATAAGATCCCTCACACTTACCTTTCTTGAGATATCGTGTTTACAAGGTTTTGACCTTTTGACTTCTAGTGACCCCAAATGACCTTTGTCCTCCATCAAAAACAATAGGGATCATTTACACAATATGGGCAATCCATATGCTAAGTATGAGATCCCTCACATTTATGCTTTTGGAGATATTGTGTTTACAAACAATTTCCAAGGCTTTTACTATTTGACCTCTGGTGACCCCAAATGAGCTTTGACCTCCACCAAAATCAATAGGGATCATCTACTTAATGTGGGCAATCCACATGCTACGTATAAGACCCCTCACCCTTACCCTTCTTGAGATATTGTGTTTATAAGGTTTTAACCTTTTGACCTCTAGTGACCCCAAATGACCTTTGACCTGAACTAAAAATAACAGGGATCATCTGCTCAATAGTAGGTACTCCAGTTTCGAGCCACGCGTGATCTAGGAAAGACTTGCGAGAGCAGAGCTCGAGCCTGATGCCTCGGTACCTGCTAAGGACATGTTTGTGACTGCACACATACATACATACACGCACACATACATACACACACACACAACATCACTATCGCATAGATTCCTTGAGCCTTCGGCAAGGAATCAACAAACACCTAAAAGTACTGCTGTGCACTATCAAAGAAATATTTAAGTACAAAATACTCAGCAGAGAAATGCATTTATAATAGTTAATTCATTGTACAGTATGCAGATGTTAAGGTAAGGATTATCATTAAAGAGCTCCTGAAATGTGAAGCGTCTGTTACTAGATGTTTCTTTCAATAGGTACAGGTATTAGCTAGTCCCAGCTGATGTATAGCAGCGAGTTTAGTATCACCATTGGTTCACCCTTTACTAACCATACAGAAATGGAGGGCAGCCACCCCAAATTTCTTTCAAAGCACCAAGCTAAAATCTTACAGATCTCTTATTTTACTTTCAAGCACCTAAACTGATGTTTACAAACATAAACATTGAATATTAAAGGTAAAATAAGGAGTTATTCTGCATGAATTTAGCAATTCTGCAACAGAAATTTTGTGAAATGATTAAAAAGAGCCAATTATGAAAATGGATACCAAGGTACACTATATCAAAGTGGGGGTTGCTGAATTTCCCCTTTAAGTATAACTTACACAGTAAATCCTGTAGAAGTGCTACGACTGTCTTATGTTTAAGCAAAGACACAGTCCATAAAGCAAGTGCCTTTTGATTTACTTCTGAGAAATTTTCTATTTAATTTTACAGGTAAATTTTCTGCCACAAAAAGGAAGTTAAGTGTTACAGACCATGGTTAGTAATGCCCTGCATACATACATGAATTATTAATTCCACTGTGAGGGTATGTTAATCCTTGTTTGAATTGTAAGTAGGGACAATTTTCATTCAGATAAATAGCATTAAGCAATATCCCAGCTACTAAAAATATTAAAGTTATAAACATGAGTGATACTTTTAGGTACTGTCGAAAAGATTGTCATAAAAGTGTGCAAGGGATAATTTATTTGGTAAGTTTAAGGAGCAGTAAGGGAGTTTTTCATGTTATGGCAAGCAATATTATAAATATGAAGCAATATTACTGAGTAGTTGATAATTGTGGCACCGATCAAAATTAGAAATTACTGGCAGTTTGAAAGTCTTGAAGCGGGGTCATACTCCAATTAACCTACTATAAAGATGTCAAAGAACCATACTGTATATGGTCATAATGGTGTGTACCCTTTGTTGCATTAAAGGACATGGTACAAAGTCTATTCCTACTAAATGCTAGCATACATAATAGCTTATAGAGGGGTAGAAAAGCTGCTGGGTAGGTACGCATTTCTGGAAGGAACCCACTGACAATGGCTGACCTCTTTAGGTAAGAAATCGGTAACAAGTCTTGTTGACTATCAAAGATGAGTACTGTGGAAGTAACATATGGATGAAGGCAAACAATTAATGCATCCATATGTTAGGATGTAAAGGTTTCCTGATTTTGTCTACTGTGATACAAGTCTCCGTGTAATTCTGCATGTAGCCCCAGGACTTCCACCTGCACTGGTTGTGCGCATGTATAAGCTTCTAGTAGTTCAGTATCTTTCCAAACCATTTTTTGTGACTTTTGGCAGAGGATAAGATTTACAGCCGAAGATTTGACTATTCTAAAAGACATTATAAAGGGTGCACACCACCATTAGAGAAACAGTCCACTCGAGACAAGTAGTACCAAAGTACACCGTCAATTTTAGATCCTTTTTATTGGTGAATTACTCATGTTAAGATGTATCACTTGATACAGATTCTTCCTGGATATGACAGAGGGCATGTTAATTTGTGGGTGGTGTAAAATTTGGATTGACTAAACATGATTTAGACCAATTTGAAAATCGTTGAGTGATTTCGGTCTCCTTGCGGATTAATATGGGTGGGTGTATAACCTCTAGACTTCACCTCCTCATAGCTTACTTAAATCTAAACAATTATGCTATGGTAAATTTGTAGTGCCTTGATAGGCCAACTTATCAGCTTTCATTTGAGAGGGGGGGGGGCTTGTCTGGACTGTGAACTTTGACAAGGCTGTAAAGGGAATGTAAGCGAGACATAAGTTTGTAAGTCAATGGAGAAGCTAATGGTGGTCTGTCTGTCTGAGTCAGGTTTACATCT
Organism: Holothuria glaberrima; assembly: GCA_009936505.3. Classification (NCBI taxonomy): domain Eukaryota; kingdom Metazoa; phylum Echinodermata; class Holothuroidea; order Aspidochirotida; family Holothuriidae; genus Holothuria; species Holothuria glaberrima. The sequence goes on from WURT03095690.1 coordinate 19,538, forward strand.
GCTAGGTCACCCCACTAAATACATTTACACACAGCTTCATAGCCTCTATGCTGGAGTATGACTTCGCCTTTAAACAGCAAAAGTGTAAACTGCTATGTGAATCTACACAAATTATTGCCTTGTGTTAGAAATAGTTGCACTTACAGTATGGGCTCATAATTTGAAACTTGGTTATATAATATTGTATGTGCTCAGTCACCACTTTGAAGAGGCACCTAATTTTTTACTTCAAAGTGTGACATACATTTCACAATTACAACACCACCAAAATATTTCAGAAACATTTTGATGGAAGAAATTGTACTTACAGGATTAACACAAATATAGCTTCTATTTGCTACAAAATGTGATCAGTAATTATTTACTGTCTGCTTCTAGGGTGTATTGTTCTGATACAGCAGTTTGCATTTTTCTTGGCAGAATGAAGTTAACTTTTTATTTACATTTTAGTATACACACACATAAATATAGATGCAGCAGGGAAATATTTTTGTATTCACATATTGTACTACTGTTTTTCCCCAACACACCACTGAAAACCTAGTGTTACACAGAAAAAATTTGCTTCAACTGTCTGGCTTTGCATAGCGATTTAACCATTGATATGCAAACACTGCGTCTGCGTAAATTAGCCCCTGTGAAGAATGTCTACATTTTGTGATGAATTAAGATTGATAAATTGATGAATTTCACCACTGATGCATGCCTATAACTAATACATGCTCCCTTCTCTACCATAGCTACCAACAATTTATTGTCTTTTCTCCTCCAAACCATCCATTCTGAATCCCTCTCTATTCACAATCTCTCACCTATCACATTCTAATGTAGTAACTATCAACCTATTTGGCCTGTTCCTCCACTGCTGAATGATTCTTAGGATTCCCCCACCCTTGTTACCACAAGAATTGATCAATGCTACATGGCTACTACCATTGGGGGCAGCGTGGGGTTTATCAACATAAATATTTGGATAATCATTTCATTTCTATAGACCTCATGCCAAATGGCAGATCGTGAAGCACCATAGGAAGGATAATTCCAATCTATGTGCTTGGGCATTGTGACAATCAGCCTCCTCTATGCATGGTGACGATCTACTCTGGTCGTCTGTTCATGGAATAATCCTTCCCAGAATGCAGTTTTGAAGCACCCTCTTCTTATTTGGCATACGGTCTATACCTACAATGAATCCTCACCATATCATCATTTATTTAATTGGGATGCAAGCCGACATGAAGTTGTAATTAAGTACTTTCTCTCACATTCACTGTTTGGAACACAAAATTTTCAAAGGCTGAAATATTATGTCATAGGAGGCCCTGTCTTTTCAATTTCTGTCTTCCCTCTAATGCAACTTGAGCCCACTTCCTGGGGACCCTTTATGACCAAAACTGAAAACGCAATGTTCTCATTATCTGTCCCCACCCTCTAATAATTCACACTGATTGATGACAACAATACTGCCCATATGTAACTATGAATTTTACACACTTCTACCGACCAAACAACATGTTACTTCTGTTCGTCCCCACACAAGGCTCCATTCCCCCTCCCTCATCAGGCTCTCTCTCATTCTTACCAACAGCACTCCCTCTCTCACCTTACTACCCAATTCCTATGCAGGAATTTCCTTCCGAGAAAAACACATGACCACACAGCTACCAGGGGAAGAGCAGGGATGGTACAGGATTGAAGATTCATTCATTCTTCAGGACTGAAGATTCATTCAAGGGCAGAGGGATGGGGGGGGGAGGAGAATATCTGCGGGAGACTGCCTGAGTGCTGAACTCCAAACTGTAAAACCTAATTCACCCCTTACGACAGAATGAAACAGTCTCACTTAACAATATCCCATATGACAATAACCTGCTGTACTGCTGGTTACAAGTGTTGAGCAAATGATTTTACAGTTATGGCACGAAAAGGAAATAAAAGAATAGATAAGATGTTTTGAAGGGTTACATGACTGCCATGAATCAGATTATATATGCTTGCTATATATGTTTACTGTGAAAATTAAGTTGCAAAAAATTACTTACAAGCAGCTAATATCACAACCAAACTATGTCTGTCAAATAAATTTATTCAACAAAAAGTAAGAGTAATGAGTGCTTGAAAATAAGATTTGATAATGTGCAAATAATAAGGTAATTATGAAATTAAATTATCCTTTGCCCCAAATTAAAATCATCCTCCATCCCAAATTAAAATCTACATAAATGCCGCATTATGTGAGCTACATGACAAATGTTGAACTTACAGATGTTAAACTGCCACGGGATCTGTTACTAAAATGTAGGGAAATAGGTAATATTAAACAGTTTACAATGGTCAGGAAATCATTCCAAGGAGAGGTTAATTAAAACAAACCACAGGAATGGTGCAGGTAAGCTTCACAATGTGTGGTGAATATTAGGGATTGGGGAGAGGGGGAGGAGAGGGTGGGAGGAGAGGGTAGGGGAGGGTATCTAAAAGCTAGAACTTGCTTTTAAAAACTCAACACACCTTAGATTAGATCAATTGCCATACAACCCAACCATGATTACTTGATAATTGATTTCAAGGGAAGTAAATTTTCCTCATTTTAGATTCTTTTACACCAAATGTACTAAGGAGGGAGTCTAACCTTCTTGTTCCTAACAAAGAATTTGAATTTAAAAAAAATTCCTTTATTTTACCAAATTTTCAATTGCTATCAAATCATTTTTTACTTTACAGACCAATATATTGTCCATTTAGATTCACTGAACCACAAGTATATTCTGATTTCTTTTCTATTTTTACTTTAAAGCACTTCATTCTTGAAACACTGCAAAACCAAATTTTCAATAATGCGATTAAATTTCTCTGAAATTTGGACAAAATCTCATGAACATCTTATATTCACTAAAACAAAGCTTTTCTCAATATTTCCTTATTTTTCCACATTTTCTATTATGAAAGTGTAATTATGTACTATTTTTGTTTATTACATTTCCTCTGAACACTTTGACACTTTGAACATCATCTGAAAAACTACGGAGAGACAGAGAGTTTCTGTATCTGAGGGCCTAGTCCCTGAGTATGCAAGTTGCTTTACCTGTGCAGGATCTACTCACATCAGAGGTAGGTAACTAAGGGGGTGCCATTTCACAGAAATACAATTCTCACTTCCCTGATATGCTCTTATTTCCTCTGAAGCATTATGATTTCTAATCATTTACTCATTTTAATACATTTTTTCCTTTTTTTCTAAGGGAAACTGAGTCTTAAAACTACCAAAAGACATATAACAGAGATTGGCACAACTATTAAATAACATCATCAATTGGTCTAATTCCCAGCTTCATAACCTATTCTTTTACTGAGATGTAAAATTATGAAAATTAGCCAATTTCTTTAAAATATTTATTTCTGCAAAAAATGTGATGTCATTCTTGTACTACACATATTACCTGCATTCATAGTTTCTGTCAGTGTGAAAATGCTTATATGATGAAGGAAAATGACCCATTTCTGCAAAGCACTGTGGGAAAACATTGCTGGATAATGAAGTCACTTTATATCAATATGACACTACTTATATTATGGAACAACGTGTACTGGCAGCAGAAAAAGAATGAATGCTAACCTAAGTAGTACAAGAGTGACATCACATGCTATGACACAATCAACAATTTTAAATTTAGCTGTATTAACTTCTGCATTTCACATCTCGGCACAGATAATGTCTTGTAAAGATGGGAGTTAGGCAAGTGAGTTTTGTTGGTCAATCTCTGCAAATTTATTTTTAAACTTTAGGTTTTAGGTCATTTTTAAAAATATAGATGTAAAAGATTGAATGACGGCTCATAGAGGGCAGTCTCACCTGATTCTCCATCTATGCTGTCCCTGCCATCTGATTCAGCATCCACTGGAGGTCTCTGTGGTATTTCATCACTTTCCTCACTGCTGCCTGGCAAGACAAACCCTGATACCCTGTTTGGTGGGGTATGGGCCATACCCCGAGGAGGGGTTGATGCTTGTAAGTGGGAAGAGTTGTTGGCACTTTTGTTTGGGGATACAGCTAATGAAAATATTTTAAAGAAGAAATTATAATGCCTTAAGAGTTGCACATGGAAAATGGTACAAAAGTAAAATTATTTAAAAAAAGATCAAAACTTGAAAACCATGACCCAGTGAAGGTCTCTCGTGTTATTTTTTTTTTTATTTGTTTGTTTTGTGATAAGAAACAATTCATTTCCCCAACAAGAGAAAGGGAGGAAAATCAGTAAAATGTTTATATCTAAGCTGTCTCTTTATGAAAGCCAACTACGGATTACCGATTACAGGTTTGATTTGAAAGTTGCAGAGATTTAATGTATCCCCCCTTATCCAGTCTGACTATAAAACTTAAAACAACTTTTAAGTACAAAATTTTGATGAGTACCAAGATGACAAATATCTGAGTAGGTCACATGCAAAATCACAATCACAAGTATTCTAAGGCAACAGATACACAATTCTGAGTACTCTGATGTGAAAATTGCATGGTGCTAATTCCTCTACAATAAGACTTACTTAGACTTGAATACTCTGATGTGGAAAAAGAATTGTGAGTACTCTGCAGTGAATGCCAGCTAGTTTAAATAATCAGAAGTCAATGTTATAGTTTTGAGTACTCTCAAATGAAAATCACAATAGATTTGTATGAACACTTTACATGAGAATCACATGATATAAATGAGGACTTCGTTTTACCTTTATCTCTAGTCTCCTGAGAGTCCTGTCTCAGATTTTCAACTGGAGTGGGGTTACTTTGTGGTCCAAATATCTGGATAAAAAAAAAATGATGATTGAATACTCTTAAGTCTCATAGCAGGTTGCTTTATTGACAATGCATACATTGGGGGTGTTACAAGGCTTCTAAAGTCAGGGTTAACACTTGGATTTTGGCATTTTCAAGCAAACCTCTAGAAGAAAACTTCAGACTTAATACTACAGGGTTGAGCTTTAGCCCCCTCCTCTGCCCTTCCTCCTCCCTCCCACTGAACTCTGACCAACCCAGAAATAAAATTTTTCTAGCCACGGTAGCATGAAGTCTTGATTATTTTCTGACTACTACTTTTCCTGCTAGTAAGAGTGACTAAAATCAAAGATGAACAAATTAATCACTCCTTTTCGTTTTGATGTTGCAGATGTAAATAACATGTAAACATCTCCAACAAATAAAAGCAAATCTATTGGGAATAAGTGGCACTAATGCATTCTTTAGTTTTCAAGTCACAAATGAATAAATTACATCACATATTTGAGCTGGTCCCTGTACCTCACTTACCTCAGGGTACATGATCATGAGTTCTGTGGCCCTTGTTTGGTGGTTGATGTCCATTAAAGCACTCAGTGAGGCAAGATCATCACTATGGAAACATGATATTGAAAAGGATATGGTTTAAAAATGTCTAACCAATGGTTACATCTGAATTACTTCATACTAACTGCTTGGACAGAGAGAAGTATACTATAATGGCTTCATGATTAATTGGGGCAGTGCTCACATTAGATAGCAACACTAAAACTTGCAGGTTTGTTGAAAAGAGCATGGAATTCAAACAATCCTACTACCTAATGTAAAAATTAATACCCATTTGAGGAGGTACAGTATGTCAGTTGACATGTGTAAGTGTTTTAAGTCATCATAAAATCAAAGTATGCAAAATGTCACAAACGCTGATAATATTAATGCTAAAATGAAATACTGAAGCTGCACTGTGACAATCTATAGGTATGTGCACCCTTTTAATGTGTTGAATAGTCTGACTTGTCTTTGTTTCCCTTGATAACAAAAATTCCCATAAAATAATATTTCATAGCACACCCTTTCGACTCGAAATAACAACAGATTGTTTTGAATTTCTACATGTTGCATTCCACAATTGGTCATAAGCACAAAGTAAAGGGGATGCCAAGTCAAACATTAAATTGATTGTAGCTTTTAATGGGAAGATTTATCCTCCAAGTGTTGCTATCCACTCAGAAAAAGCACAGCATGATATATAACAACTGACTGGTTGGCCAGGTGGTTAAAACATTGGCCTTTCAGACAAGAGCCTGAGGATCAAACTATCGTTAGGTCATACCAAAGACTTTAAAAATGGGACCTGTTGCCTACTTGCATGATGTTCAGCTAAGAGATCTGAACAGAAACAATACATGTTAAAATTTAACCGTTAGTGCCACAATGGCTGCACTGGTTAGTGTAGCGTCCAGGGCTTGAGGACGATTGAGGACTGCAAGACAAGATGGTGATAGATATTTGTAAAGTGCTTTGACATCTATTGCTGCTTAAAGACAAACATTCATTACTCCAAAATATATTTTTGACATTTTTAATGTGGGGTATCTAAATTCTCAGTTGATGAATGCTCTTTGATTGACACCACAGTTTGAAAATTCAAAAGATGCAGAGTGGCTCACATTCCACACAATGCAGAGAGAGTGCTTGGATTACACATTATAGCCTTGTATGTTCATCAGGACATGCCCTTAAGCAATAAAATAGGTTTGTGTCTGTACAAGGAGGAGCTTTATACAGTTGTGGGAGGAGCTACAAGGTGCTTAGGTGGAAGAATTGGAACTGACTGGGATGACAAAAATTGCCATTTAAAAGTGCTATATAAATACAGAATACTTTTGAATATTATTACTAAAATATCACAGACAAATTGATAGAAGTTACTTACCTTGGTCTAAGCAGGGTTGGAGCAAATACAATACTAATGTTACTGCTTGTCATCTGATTAGTACTTTCATGTTCTGACACTCTGTTTGAAAAATGACAAAAATTTATAAAAAAAAAAATATTCTTTATAATAAAACAAGGGAAGTCTAGAATAAAGAAGAAAATATGTTACAACCATTAAAATGTGCATGAATATCCCTGGTTTTCAAACAATCTCATGGCTTGAGCCAAAGCTAAGATATAAATTATCTACTTGGGTCATATTTGTAACTGATGACTGCTCCACAGTCTAGCTAATTGACAGCTGTCATGTCAGTAAGGAACTTCTGAAACATTGAATGTTTCTTTTTATTAGAATGCTCAAATAAGTTTGGGAAATGGGCCATGTGTAGCAAAGTCTGTTGTAATAAGGAGGTAAAAATACTCAAGTTACTGTACTACAATTAGACACTTAACACATTTTTAAACATACT
>WURT03095690.1:26813-41794 GCA_009936505.3 Holothuria glaberrima
GTCTGTTGTAATAAGGAGGTAAAAATACTCAAGTTACTGTACTACAATTAGACACTTAACACATTTTTAAACATACTCAAGTGTGAGGAAGGAAACATCAAGAAATAAAAGACATTTTCCTCTATCACATTTTTCAATGGCTAAGGAATCAAACAGAAACGTGAAAATATAATCTTCTGCCAAACCTGAACAGATTTAGCCCAATCTTGTACAGCAAAAGGAACACACCTATATGTGATAAGTGTCAAAATATGAAAAAAACTTGAAAGGAATTTCTCGCCATTTTTTCTTTCCCTGATATTTCAGAAATCTTACTGTTCAGAAGTTTTGCAAGAAAACTTAAAAACTAGAAAAATGTGATAAAATCAGACTAGTTAGCAAGCCTGCTGTCAAGAAAAGATGATACTTGACTAAAACAGGACACAGGGACAACACCAATGAATCTGGGACAACCCATCTGGAAGCACGACAGCTGCAATGTTTGGAAATCTCTTCCCTATACATCAATCTTTGTGGTTTTTGAGACCAAACCCTCTGTCAGCTGGGATGATTAATGAAAACAAACCCAGCACAAAGGAATAAAATGATTCAATTTAGTAGTCTCTCTGTCAAACTAAGATAATTGGATTTTACTATCAACATGATACATACCTTTTTAAATGATGCATGAGAACACTCGCTGTCTTGCGATTGGCATCAGGCAGTTTGTTGGTGACCTGTTGGAACCTCGCAATGACAGTTTCCCTCTCATACTCCGCATCTTTGCTGGCTGGAAATTCTTTGGCGGCAGCCACGAATTCTTGGAAGAGTTGAAATTGTAATAAAGATTCTGGAAGCTGAGAATTAACAATGAGATGAGCTGAAATTTCATCACAATGACTGACATTATCTTAATTACTTGCTCTGTGACATTTATGCTACGGCAACTATACTGCAGGGCTTAAATGCATTTGACACTATGCCAAGACAAATGTCAACTGTATCTCTCAGGGCTTATGGTTTAAATCTTTCCACCAAATGTGGTTTCTTATTTAAAACTGCACTTCAAATATGAAATGTTCCAGTGTAAATGGGTCAATTATATGGGATACTAAATGAAATACTGACCTTACTATAATCAGATTGGACCCTGAACCTCCCCATCTAAAGGGTCACTGCTTAGATAACACTACGCTGACCAACTCACACAAAGCAATGGTTGAATAATGGTACTGAAATACACAATACACTCATTGTCCAATAACACTGAAGTATCTCTACTATGACTTGAGTCACCTGGTGCATTATAATATACTTACAGAGAAAGAAAAGTAATTTTGTCAACAAAACAAGCTGGTTATGTGACTGTATAATTATGTTCTTTATGATAAAACAGTTTGACTGTCTGCTGCCACCTACCTGTCGGAAGTAGAGCTTCAAAACGCTAGTTATAAGATGAGCCTGTGTCTCTGAGAGATCAACAAGCTCAGCACCATTTTCAAATGTTTGGCAAAGTTTTTCAACCTTGCCTTTTAGACCAGCAACTCGATAGATGCCCTGGGGATCAAGACACAAAGAGGTAGAAGTTTCATATCTATATCACAGGGCATAAACAAGTAAGGCAGGTATCAATGGAAAAGGGATTATCAGATAACAAATGATGAAACTACCATACACAAAAGAGATAACAATGAGGAAGACATGTTTGAATCTAAAAGTACAAAACATTTAACAGGAGGGGACAGATTGGAATGGTAAATGGGGGAGGGAAAGGTATAGGCTGATAGCCAGATAAGGTATTCAAGGGTGGCACAATAGCTTCCAGGGGAGAAAATTTTTCAGGGGGGCCAAAATGTGTAAAGATGTATTAAGTCAATGGCAACTTGAAACTTCTCTAGGGGGAGAAAAGATTTTTCCCCTCTTGGCCAGCAGCCTAGAAAGGTAATGAGGGAAGGGGAGGGGGAGCACAATTGGCAAGTGTCTTGCACTTTTCAAAATATCAAAATTTGCAAACCAAGAAACTGTCCATTTTAAAGTACCTTACTCTCCTCCCCCCTGCCTTTAAAGAAGTCTCCTCCACTTAGAACAACTCTAAATACTTAAATAAATGACCAAAAAAATTGCAGATGACTGCACTGTAGATAAAGCTGTCCTCTCTGAAATATTTTTAAGTTATTTGTAGATGACTTTCAAAAATTCTTATACTGATTCCATTTTCATATGAAGAAACTGCTTTATGTATATTTCCTTATAAAAATGGTCAGCATACATTCTAACTCCTCTGGCAATCCTGAAAGACAAATCTCACCTTAATATCCATTGCTCTACTTTCGATTTCAGAAATACATTTCGTGACTATGAATGGACAACTCCTGCCAGTGGCTTTCAGGTGGGTTTCCAGTGGGACACCAAACACGTTCATTTTGCCCTGCAATCGTTTCCCCCCGCACTGAATGGCAAGATACTCAAGGCACTTCTTGTGGCTGGCCAGCCCACACTTCTCACATTCTGCACCATTGAAATACACGTAGCTGTCGCACTCCCGACATTTTGAGGGTGTCCTCAGCTTACGAAGGACATGCGTTTGGGCAGCTTTGGAGATTGTTAAATGCCTGAAGGCATTGGGCATACTGTCGATGAGTTCTAGAAGCAAAACATTATTAAAACCAATTATGTTTGAATAGTAGTATAAGAGACTGGTTGTTAAAAAAAAACTTGTTGGTTGCATTAAATCAGGAGTTCCCACCCTTTTTCTACTGGGGTACCATTTCACATTTTTGTGGTGCCACAGAATACCACTCTACCAATATTCAACTATAATAGTGTTTATGTGTTAATACAGATATCACATAGCTGTCAGTGCACATGCCTCTTGACGGAGGCATGAGGAAGAATGAATTTATTGCATCAAAGATGAATAAGTGCATAATGCCCGATAAAAAATAGCTACCAGTGTACAGCTGCTTTAGGGATGCATGAGGGAGAATGAAAAAGAATAAAATAAAAATGCTGTGTACCATGCCTCGTACCACCGAGAAAGTACAAATACGCCACTGGTGGTTTGCGAACCACAGGATGGGAACCCCAGCAATTAAATGTTCACATGATAGATGTTTTCTTACTAAATTTATGTCATAAAATTTAATTTCAACTAGATTAAAATTTCTTCAAATTACTATTTTACACATATTTATCACTAGTTCAGACATATAAATGATTAACTTTTCTGTTGGACACTGTTTTGCCAGTCCCATTTTAGACTTACTAGATGGATCCACAACCACAGGTGACGGTTCCTCTGGGTCAGCCATTTCATCTCCAGAGGACAGGGTACCCCCAGACTGATCACGTTTCAAACCTCTTCTCACTCCTCTTGGGCTTGCTGTAGGAGAGGCATCCACAGATTTTGTTGAACTTCCACTGATGCTCTCAGAATCACTAACTCCTGCCACCCAGGCACTAACCCTGTCATTTCTTCCTCTTGCTGAAAATGTAGAAAGTAAAATGGTAGTCAACAGAAACGTGGTTAAACAGATAATCCGGTGTCATTAATTTTTATCTGTTAATACATTCTTTTGGCTGTAGTTTATGTAGTTGTTTTATCTTTTTATATTTTCAGTTTTGGACTATGTGTTTAATGTGTTTTTCATGTGTTTTTAAGTGTTTGATGTGTTTTATGAGATGAAATGATACCAGCTTCCTTCCATGGTGATTAAAGAGTCTTATATCTTATGTACAAAAAGACTTATCTTGAAATGACTATGGTACATAGGGGTTGTCTCTGGGTTTGAATACAAATATACATCCTTTCATACCTATGTGAATAAACTTTTGCATTCAGACCAATGCTGAACTGTCAAAATTGCGGTACCATAAATAAGGGACACGCCCTTAGCGGGCAAGCAATCCCTAGTGAGTTACAAGTATGCACACAAGCAGAAGTACAAATCCATTCTCATGAGTTTGAGTATATATGCAAATGTGCATAAATGTAAGTATGAGCACATACTATGAATTGGCACTTACTGTGCTATGGATCAATGATGATATAAATTAGAGGACTGACAGCCAAATTGGTACTTACTAAACAAAATGCAAATTTGGTATATTCTTAGGGAAGTGGAAGCACAATATGAACAAAATCAATGCCGTGTTGTGACAAAAAGTAGGTACGAATCCAGAAAAGGACACCCTTGCAAACAAAATTTTCTTGCACATACCATATTTAATGATGCATTGCTGAGTCCCGATATTTCAGTGTGCGGTTTCTCTTTACCCCGCCCTCCACTCCCACTCAACCCTCCCCTGACACTGAGCCATGTGTTTGATTTGCTGGGCTCATTGCTTTTATAACTGGTGTAATCAGTGTTGCATGGGCCATACTACTTACTCATGGGTGGGGGTATGACACATTTCCCAAACATATGGAACCAATCTGAAGACTGGTAAAGTGCCAAAATGCTATTTGGCATGCCCTTTCAATTTTTGTGCCTCAAAAAATGCCAAATTTCGAGTTAAGTACTTAAAAAGCATGTTCTGGTGCCTAAATTTGATGTTTTTTAAAAAAAAAAAAATTGTCTGTGTTAGGCAGTGAAAACCCCATCTCAAGAGCATCTTGCATATGGAAGATACAAATTTATGAAGCAATGCTACATTTTCAGCTTCTGCAGTGCATGATGTGAAATCTGTAATGTCATCTGGGCAAATTGATTAGATGTAGCTTTTGTATTTCTTTATAATGTTGATATCACTATCATGGATTTTTTATAACTTTATTTGCTGTATCACAAGTATGGAACAGTTTTATACTATATCTACACAGAAAACATCTATACATTCCAATAGTATCAGATTTCAAGGACAAACAAGGTTTCCAATTATAAAGAACAAGAGAAATCTGAAGCAAATTTGCCCACTTGGGGTCACGTTTTGTGCCCCTGAGGTAACCTGGAGGTATTTCTTATTAAAAGAAAGCAATCTAAAGGAAGGAATATCTTGACTAAGGAATAGAATTTTGGTATGGGGTTTGGATGACATGTTATAAAAAATTTTTTATATCTTATATACGACCCCTATAAAATGCAACCAGACAATGATGCCCTTAAAAGCCAATTCTTGAAAGTCAGAATTTTTTTTATTTCATTTTTACTATGTCTAATCAGGAACATCAGCTCATGTCAGATTAATTCTTACCTGCTTTTTCTTGCGAGTTGCTTAATCTATGGCGGTTTTTAGGGGTGTTACGGAATTCTTCCTCCATGCTGTCAAAGGACTGCGTACTCTGTTTCCTGTCCCTGAGATCAGATGACCTGAAGGTTAAAGGTCAAAGATGGCAATTTATGCAGAAATTCAATGAGTTTTGTACTTTCTTTTTCAAAGAAAAAATGCTACTGCCGTGTAGATAAAGCTCTGCTCCAGATGCAATGAGACTTAGAGACAGAAAGGTGGGTTTTTCATTCTGGAACAATCTTTAATTTTCCTACCTGATATGACCTTTCAACTGAAAATACTATCTACTAAATTTGAGTTAAAAGATATCTGAAATTGAAAACTGGTAATTTGGTAAAAGTGATAACTTACTCTGATACATATGGCTCAAATGTAAAAAGCTCTGCATCATGGTTGTAATGACTGGAGAACATAGGCATGCTGTGTTTTAAGTATTCCTTAAACTGAACCCCTGGTATGTACTCCTTGGTCTGTTCACACAGAGTTTGGAACTGCAGAAAGAAAAACATGAATATGCATTTGAATTCATGTTTATACATGTATATTTACTTAAAGTGCAATTTACATGAAATATCACGAGGAAAGATTATGGAAATATGAGATAATGACGATTCCATTTGAACTGTGAACATACATAACAACAGAAACTACACTAACAGCATGTCTACAGGCGACTTGTACTTCTGAACTGACTGGGTAAATGGTAGAAATCTAAATTCTTTGATGAATGATGCCAAAGGACTTCTGCTCATTCCACAGAAATTAAAGTAGGGGAAAATGACCTCTGGTGATCTGGACTGATGCAGGCATCACACTCTCCTAAAATTGACACCAGATGGACACACGAATATCGAATTTGGAATTTCGCGTGAAGACAGCCCCAAACCTTCACAGCGTTAACTGGTTAAACATGCAGCAATAAACTGTGACAATGTTCTCCCTTACTTTAATTTCTATGACTCATGCTAAGGTCTGAAGAGCAAGCACTGGTGTTAATGTGATGTACTCTAACTAGTATCAAGAGACACTTTCTTATGTACACTGACTGAAAAAATTGGGCATGGATAGTAATGTAAACTTTTGTACGTGTACTCAATACAATCATGCCATGAATCTCCAAATATGACCTGTTCCACTGGCTGGCAGAAATCATGAAATTATGATAAGTATGCCTTCTTTAGGAGTTAAGGAAGGGTTGGGGTGGTGGTTGTGTTTGAGGGGGGGGGTGTCATAATGGTGGGGGTGGTGATGAGAATCCAATAAAAACATTTTGAGTTCTACTACAAACATTTTGCTCTCATCTTCAAGTTCAGTAAAAAATTGTCGCCTGCCAAATGAAGCTAAAACATCTAAATTTGTGAAAGCGTAAGTTTTCATTGTAATTAAATCTCATTATTTATTCAGTGACATACTTACCTGTATAGGGGCAGGTGCTGCTACTGACTTGTGAATTTGGAAGTATCCATAGGTCACCTGAAAAACAAAATTACAAGATATCTCATCAAAAAATGTAAAAATTCATTTGAAAATTATATGATGCTACTTTGGACAACACTGGTAAAAAAATTCTGATTTTTATAATCACAAATTCTGAAAAGAAATATGCTTTCTTCATTTTTACAGTATGACATGTTGTGAAACATTTAGCAAGATACTTGTCAGGCAAATAAGAAAGAATCTGAATAATTTGACTTTCAAATAAAGGCAAAGGCAATGGCTTACAATTATATCCTTAACGAAGTTGATGTACCTACCGCTTTCATTGTTTGGTCACACTGAAAAATAAGTTCTTTGAGTTGCGTCAGAACCTCTTTCTGGGGAGTGAGAAATATGAAAAAGATTTTAAAAATAGAAATAATTATTACAAAAGGAAATTTTATTAACTTTAGACTCTATAAACACTGCTGGTTAAATTTACATTGCATATCACTGGAACACTGATGAAAAAGAGACTTGCTTAATCCTGGTATCGATCAACAAAAAGTTTCCATCACTGCTATTAGACGTTAAAATAAACATTGACTAATTCCTACCACACATCAGACTAATAATTGTTTCCGCTGAATAATTGTCAACATTTTCTTAAGATGGTGTTACTGTACTTTTTATGAGAATTATTACATCACAGTTCAAAAATTTTCTAACACAAGGTAGTGTGGTGAATAATTTATATATATTACAAAAATGTATGATACAGGTCAAAAAGTTTACTTACAAAGAGTTTGCAATAGGAAATTTCACTTTCACATTTTAGAGAAACTTCCAACATTTTGAGGAGGCAACCAGTGTGAAACAAATTTAAGAAGGAGGTCATCCTTTCATTACTAGATGTCAAATTCTTGTATTCAAGTCCTTGGCTTTTCTATGACTATTAATTTGTTTTTGCAAAGATTTCATGGTTTTTCAAAACCTTTAATTTGCATTTCAAATCTCTTAATATTTTCAGGTTTCTACAACTCAAATATCTGTGAACAAATTCCTTACCTTGACTTTTAGTAACTCTTGTTGCTTAGCATTAGCTTGCAAAGGTTTCACGGTTTTTCCAAACCTTCAATTTTCTTTTCAAATCTCTGCAATATTTTCAGGTTTCTGCAACTGAGAATATCTGTTACCAATCACTTACCTTGACTTTTAGTAATTCTTGTTGCTTAGCATTAGCTTCATGGATACAAGCTTTGTAGGTGGTCTCAGCCTCCTGAGTCTAAAAGAAATAAAATATAAAATGCATCAAAAGAAGGACATGTTTTCTGAAAGACTTGGCATGGATTATATCACTCTGCATAGAGTCTGCATGTGAAAATATCCCACGAATAATCATACATGGTAATTTTACTGACAAAAGTGAGACAATGATGAGTAATATATGCAAATGGATTATCATATTTACTTTTAGTAATAAAATAGGGAAACAAAGGGATTCAAAAGTACCACATTTTACTTAAAATTTATAACCCCACATTCAATTTCATCTTTGAAAATCTTGACAAAAGTTTACTGCCCTTTGGTTTCTTCTAAATATGCATTTAAGCATAATATCTAAACACACACCTGACTAAATATTACAATCCTACTTTCTCCTAATGATTATTTATTGAAAATCTTCCCATGCTACTGTTTCTATATTCAGACTGCAAGTACCACTACTTTAGAACAACTTCTCTCTTCTCCAGTTTTCACCAACTTTACTTAACCCACCCTTTCTTTTTCAGCATTATAGTTGTATGGCATTTACTTTCCCCCATTTATCTCTCTTTCTCTCTGAAAAGTTAAGAAATCACTCTACTGAAAGAAGTGCTGGACAGCTGGGAAAGGGGGTACTTTTTCCAAGAGAGGTATGTTAAAATGTATTGAGGCAATAGTGGGTTTTAATCTCAAAGCTTTTCTCCAAAGACTAAAAATTTTCATAACCCCCCCCCCACATGTTGGCTATGGGCTTATACCCTCCTCTTTTCCCCAGTGCTTCCCCTAGCAACCTCTTTCTAAACCCCCACTCTTTTCCCTCCCTTACCTTATTCAGCAGATCTTCCTCCAACTTTTTCTTCTTATCAAGTTTAGATGAGTGAGATGACCCGCTGGTATTAAGAGCATCATTCTCTGACTTAGCTACTGTGTCTTTGGCTCTCTCGTATTCCTGATACCGTGTGTGATACAGCTGACGAGCTTTCTCCATGTTTGCTTGGCAGTCAATCTAGAAGGAAAAAATATATACTCTATAAATAGTACACCCCCATACTTCATCCCTGTCAATTAAGGAATGTCATTTAGGACTGCCACTGTCGCAGCTTCATTCAAAATCATCTTTTTTCATTTCATGATTTCTTAATGAAACAACAAATGATAACTTGAGTCCTACATACCACCCTAAAATCTGAAACATTGTGGTATATTTCCAGCTCAAGTCTCCTATAATAATTAACGAATAAGGAAGTAACTAACTACTAACCCAATTCTAACCCAATCCTGGTAGACTTTAGTATTTAATTTTAGGTCAGGTATCCTGACTGAGAGGAGGATGCCATCAATGGGAAATCCAGTCTACAGCCAGTACTTTATCCCTTGGGTACACAGTCATGCCATCATACCAACTTACAAAACCATTTGACTACAATTCAAACAGTCTTCTAACACTTTATAGATGACAAATTTTTCATGGGCTGATTTCACCAACCAAAGACAATAAATTACTTTGACTTTTTTTGTACTTTTTGATATATTTCTCATAGTCTTTAGTTACAGGCATATTGCACTTGTGGTATTAAAAATTTTCATTTCTTAAAAAGCATGGTTTACATAGAAACAGAATGAAAAGTCATTCAAAGTTAGGCATTGTGGTAGACTTCTTTCAAGAAATAAAATTCTCACAGTAAGAAATTACACATCTGTAGCTTATGAATAAAACATTGCTCTGAACTTTCAAAATTTCAAATGTGCAAGGTCTGTTATTCTCTAATAAACGTCCCACCCCTTGTCAATTTGCAACAAACAATTTTGTGAATGAAAGCAGGGTAAATCATATGTGCACATGACAAGCTCAAGCCCAGCAGCTGCATGCACAGTTGAAGACATCACACAGACCAACAGAACCTATTGCCCCACCATACACACACAGATGTGTGTATACTATATATATATATATACATATATAAATATGTAATCATGTAGCGTATGTAAGTTACACTAGTGTAGGATTTAGTGGTTAGTTATCTTCTAATTAAAATATGCCTTCAAATAAATGCCCCTCTTTTCAAAAATGCAATGTCCCGGGGCACTTATTAGAGAATATATGGTATGCATAATATTTGGGGGAGATAAAGCTATTGCTGGAGTTTATTGGTGAGACTAAATGGTTGAATGGTTTAATACTGGTTACAGCTACTTTCTTTCTATGCCATATTAGTGCATTATAATTGCACTATTTGACAGTGGCACTTTCCACTTTAAATTTGCACAATGCCCACAGATGAAGCAGTATATACAGTCTGTGTACAGCTTCCCACTTTGAGAATCTATGACAAAATTTCCAGAACAATCAATACATATTCAAGGACTTTCAAGACAACACAAAACTGTAGAATATTTCCTCATTTTTCCTTATTTTATTGAAATACTGTCCAAGGTTTACTCACCATTTCTTTCTTGATACTGTTCCACGTTTGTCGAATTGCCTTTCTCTTTTTATCATGTTCCACTCTCCTTGACTCTAGTTGCTAAGATGAAAATAGGAAAATCAGCTTACAGCATACTCACATACTTTCAAGTGCTAGCTTCACTGTGATTGGCAGGATTCATTAGATTGAAGGTTCAATTGATTAAAGTTTCACTAAAACCAAAGATACTCACTCTAAACTTAATCCTAACCCTAAACATAACATTAACCTAAACCCTTACCATCCCTGGGGCTAATCTTTTTCCTAATCCAAACCCTTACCATCCCTGGGGCTAATCTTTTTCCTTATCTTAATCCTCAATCTACATCTCACTCCAATCCTAACACTAGCTTAAACCCAACGTAGATATCTGGTTGAGCGAGTCTTCGGTCTTCAATCTAGCCAACCTTTGTTTTAGTGGGTATCCCCCACTGACATTAGACTGCATATGAAATGTTTTATACCCTAATGTCTACTATGACTTTTCTTTTAACTTCCTGCTGGTCTCCTCAATCATTTCTGCATCATTCTTATAATTGTCTTAAAATACATGAAGTATAGATGAACTTGAAAAATGCTTGGAAATAAATTTGAAAATTAAATTCAAAATGGAAAGAGCTCATATTAAAAGTTTCAACCTGAACAGTGGCAAGCTTCAAAGAAATAACTTTTTTATCTAAATTTCCTCTCACTACTGCTATTGACAATGTGTAATGGTTATGGGAGTTTTGGTTTTAGGAGAGTCCACAGAGTCTATCTATATTGTTTTTGTTGGTAATTGTTAACAAAGAAGGGCAACTGTCATGACATCAGGTACTTCCTGCTCTCTACAATGTCTTTCTAGGGGCCATTCTTGCTAGTACTACAGGGTCAAACTGGCTAACTCTCCACAACCCATACTTTGAAAGCTATGAATATGGAGATTAGATAGATGCAACTTGCAAACTTTGATTTGCAAGGTTTACACAACGTAGCAAACAAATGCGCACATTTCGATGTAGATATGTACCTTCAGGGAAGCCATGTTACTCGTATGAAAGAGAGAGAGATATCACATAAGATGTGACAAAATGATGATTGCATGTGTTAAAGGTCATTCATTGAAAAAGCAGAATAGGACACAAAAGGTAAGAAAATGGCAAATTTTAGTTGAAAAAGTGGAATTGTTTATCCCATATCAGTGCATGTGACATCTCTGTACAGTGGAAGGTGTACAAAAAACTATAAACATATAAACCAAGGAAGTCATTGTAAAAGGCAGACACAAGGCTTCTTATGTGTCAGACACCTTTTAGCTCTATTTTATTTCATATTATGATATTGGATGGCATAGTAAATTGTAATAGACTGGTGTAAATTGTAATGTGTACGTTTTGTCTTTTATTAATTCATATTTTCACGTGTTCATGACCCTGCAGCAATAAATGGTGATAGACAGAAGGACAGGGCCTAAATGACGATGAATGATTCACTTCAAAGTGATCTAATGAAACATGTCAACATTCCAGGGAGGGGAAATCTTAACCGTGATCTGACTCTAAAATGTTGTTTATAATTCCATCTAAGATATTTTATCTTCAAATCAATTATCACAATTAATGTGAGTTGTACGAAAGGAATTTCAGCTGCCTTATTATGAAGACAGAAGTAGTGGGGAAACTAGATTAGTTCCGTGCCTATTAAACGGTCATATTCCATGGTATGACCGTGAGCTATGAGTAAAATCCTACAGAACTGTTTTTCACTTGTGAAATGGAGAATGTATCTCCCTCGACCTTGACAGAACACGCATGTCTTATGCAGCCAAGGTGTGTAATCGAGACTAATTTAAAATTAAAATTCTTATGTTCGAATCAAACTTAAGGGAAAGATTATATTTTAATGCAATATGCACAGCAACTAAATAGTGTAACAGGTATAGACTGAGGGAAGATTATAGGGTTTGGGTTGGGTAGATGGACAGTGGGTCTGGGTAACATGAGGGGGTATGTTTATAACACCAAATATTTCAATTATAGATAGAGGGTGAAGATGATTTCTTGGTGGGAGAAATGTTCTGCTTGACACTTTCGATGTGATTGCAAAAGAGTAGTGAAAGTGAGAAATTACAAACCAAAGGGTGTCAACTGGTTGTTGGAGGGGAGAAGGGTAATAATGCAAGAAGTTATGAACTCATGCACACAAATAAAGAAGTAAATCTGTATTTTTAATTTGTACACATTCTATACATATAATGCAAATCAGTGCCATTGCTGGTGGGATTTTATGATTTGACGAAACCAGGCCAGTCCTACAGAGGAACCCTTGGTTGAATCCACAATTACTGTGAAGTTTTGAGTTTGTTCAAGTACTGTTTGCCAACTTTAAACGAACTCATACTTACAAAGATCTCAGTGTAAAGAAAACTGTGCAATTAGTTATGTGATCATTCCCTTTAAGGACATCTATCTTATCCACACCAGCAATACTAAATACTACACCAATAACCTCTAAGCAGTCTATGACAGAACATTCGAAAGCATGAAATCTTACCTCAACAAATTTGCGGCCTTGTAATTGTGTGAATGCAGCTTCACAATTTTTGGCATAATCTGTATCCTGTAAAAACATTTTAATAAAAGTAGCTGTTAACACAGAATACTACATCACATGTGATTATGTACAATTTTTACACATGACACAAAGTCCACTATTTGTACCCCCTCTCCCTACTTCCCCCTTACCTCCATCCAAGTATCATACAGAAATGCCAACAAAAAGAAAATACAATTCAACTTACATGTCCTAAAGTTGTAAGGTAGGCGGAGTGGAACGGCAGAAATGTCTGAAACAGAAAAGATACATGACTGGTTAAAAACTTGAGAGTATAGACCCTATGCATGACAGCACGCCCACGTCATGTAGAGAAAACTAGTTAGATAAGGTACATGGCATCGCTACACACATTGTACCAATGACATAGTCTTTGCATGCACATGCAGACTTAGGCATGTACCCACCCAGTGATAAAATTGGCTTTCTGTCTGCTTCTGTGTGGGTGTAAGTTGAAAAGCTACATGCTTACTTCAGCAGAGGGTGCAAGTTCTGTTATGTGACATTACATCCATACCATCTATTGTTGTACTGATACTCATAACACTGTATTCGTACAAAAAGTACAATTCCCATACTGCACAACTGTACATACAGCCAAACATCCCCAACACAGCAAAACAATGAGTAAAAATCTCAGGATGAAACTATATGTTGCTAATTCAAAACGGATACAATGAGAATATCTGCATTTATCTTCCGCTTATGTTCCATGATGTACAAAAAGCCCCCACCCCCCCAGAATGCCTATCTTTATGTTCTAAACATTCCTATGTGAGCTTTGTCCAGGCAAACTTGTCCATCCTGCATCAACATCTGTAATGCCTCCAAAAACTTTATGTACCAAACATTGAGTCAAAAGGGAGATTTCAAATACATCAGAACATTCAACAACAGAATAGAATTCAAAAGTAGATCAGCAAAACTGCTCACCTGTGCCTGTGCAATAGATTTGTTCCACATTTTCCTATTCAACCATTTTATATGTATCACAATTGCAGGGACATTAATATGCAAACTACAACAAATTATCCCTTGGTCACTAAGATCAAATCCAGACATGAAGTCTGGAATCTGTTTCCCACAATTCATTCTACTGGTTTTCTAAAATCACATACTCATCATCATCACCAAGGTTTCCAAATGTAAAGTTTATCTTCACCAACATATGAAAGTTCAAACCCTGAGGACCAGAAGAAAACTAGAAAGCTATATCCAAAGATGGTAGAAAGTAAGTTTTTATCATTAAGTTCTCTCAACACCTTTTTACAGCAGCTCATTGTCTAAGCTTCATTTACTGATCAATACCAGGCTTCTTGATAGTATTACCAGTATTTATGTTAGGCAACCGGCCAAAGTTTGTCACGTGGTTGAAAATGTCAACTGCGAATTCCTTTGATTTTACACTCCAAACAGACTTCAATTTGTGCAAATAATGTGGATACGTTCTCAAATAACCACAATTTTTTAACAATAATGATCAACATATTCAATGGATCATTTACGCTGCTGGAGAGAATTTCTGAGCACTAATTATGCTTTTTCACAAGAAATTGTGCAAAATAACATTCATTTTGAAGAAAAATGCTAAATTCTTGTGAAAATACCAAACTGATGCTAAATTACTATTTGTGTTTGGTTTAAACATGTTCACTAAAGGTACTCCCCAGAATGCCTGATACATATCACAATAATTCACAACGTTATATCCTTCCACAGTTTCTAAACACAAATTAGGTGAAAATATAGCCCACTGCAACTACAGCGCCACTGGGATCCATCTACAAAAGGAACTTCCATACTCATATCCTTTAAACCTGTACTCCTCCTGTGACTGAATTTTAAAATATGTCCATCCTGCTGTCAGCGCAGTCAAAAGTTCTCCTGACATTGATAATAACATATTGATTTTTGCAAACAACACTAGTAAGAATATGCATTGAGCATGTATTTAAAATAAAGTCACAGTCTTTAAAAAATTCCATGACTTCTTTTGTATTTTACAAAATTTGATAAATTTCCAAGTCCTGGAGA
>WURT03095691.1:0-30931 GCA_009936505.3 Holothuria glaberrima
ATATCTGATCTTTGCGGTTAAAAAATCGGCCAAGTCGTGACGCTATCGGCCAAGTCATGACGCCCAGTTTCAAGGGGAGGATTTTTCTAATGAATATTTACATGCTGAGCGCTGCATACACGTTCACATACACATACCAGGACCGTAGCCAGACTAGGTACTGAAAGGGTGTGATAGCTTTCAAGGGAAGAAAATTTTAACCCTGGCGAGATATACTAAAATGCATGAAGCAATGGTAATTTTAATCGTTTTCACTTCGCGACCTGCACCGTACCCCCCCCCCCCCTCCCCGGCTATGGATTTGACACTCACCCACTCATTCAAATTCAAATGTTTATTGCATAGATTCCTTTTGCCTTCGACAAGACACTGTGCAAAAGGGATGTTAGCCTATGGGCCCTCCTAACCAGAAAATGTTTCAAAGGATTGTATGGCTATCAGGGAATGTAGTGTAATTTTTGGTAATTACAAGGTGCTTGGAGCTATTTTTGTCTAGAAGCAAGGCAACTGGCTCCATTTACCACTGGCTGTTTATAGACTAAGCTGCATCCTCCTTATTTGCAATTAAACGCGGCGTTTGAAAGTATCTCACAGGTACCCCAAAGTTTATGCCGCTCTACAGTGTACACTCGCCGTGGTGAAAACCGATTTAGTAAGTGTATAGTGGGAAGATCGACATCTTGATTTAAAATCGACATGTGCGATAAGTACTGGGTATTTCCTTGCGTGCAATCGTCTGCATACGCGAAGAGTACATGTAGTATGCACACAAAGCTTGGCTAGCAACGTAGTTATTCCACGGGCAGGGCACTATGCTACGAACATTTCTACTGTTAAAGTACCCGCTCTAGTTCAAGGACTAAGCTTGCCTGTAGCAATATCTCATGGCCTGAGTTTTCACAGGGTGTTTTTTCTGGCGATTTGCGCGAGATTTCCCACACCTTAGATCACATTTCTGAAACTGTCTAGCTATACGTTAGGCCTCAAACGTGAAATCTTGACGATGGTATAGATTAGAAAAGTCAAGACAAGTACAGAATATGAGAGAGAGGATATTTCAGACCCCGTGGATTGCTTTCTTGTTGTTTTTGTGAAAATTTTTAATGTTATTTTCTATACTTCTTTCAAGGACAGTCCTGCCTTCATGTGTTAGATATAAATAAACTTCAGGGTGAACAAAGCCACAAAAGAGCTCAATTAGAAACAGAGTTAATATCTATTCTCTTACAAATGCAAATTGGCATTAGTCTCATCGCTCTGTAAGAAAGGTGAGTAATTGTTATTTTGCCACATGAGCTACGTGTCACTACAACACTGCCAATTGCCACAGCAACACCGCCTTGGCAATCGATCATTATCCCAAGTTACACGTTTTATTGGCTGACATGTTTCTGGGGATTCATATTGAATCTAAGCTTTCACGAAATGAGCATCTGTGTAATATATCATCTCAGGTGGCTAAAGTTGTTGGTATTTTAGGAGGGTTTAAGAATATCTTACCTAGAAATTATCTTCGTTCAATTTATCTCGCCTTAATCTATCGTCATCTTAACTATTGTTCTATTGCTTTGTCTAGTACAAGTCGTTATCTTTTCGATAACTTAAATATCTAATAAAAGAGAGCTATTCGACACATCACTTGCCCCAAAGCACGTGTTTATACTAGTTCCTTGGTCAAGTCACTGAACCTTCTGAAACTTACAGATATTTTAACACCAGCATTTCCACATTCACTAACCGATCGTTACACGACCTGCTACCAAGTAAATTTTCAAAATATATTTCATACAACTTTTCAGTGCCTGATCACGACACTCGACTATCCGCATCCTTATATCTGGACTCTATTCAAAGTTCTTTCCAACACAACTCTCTTCGAAATCGTGCAGTTCGGCTCTGGACCCCCCCCCCCCCGTCTTCTGTCATAGCTAAGCAACTTACGGAGTTGCTATCTAAAAGCACCAAATCCTTTAGGAGAAGCATTTCACGAAATTATATTCAAGACTACTTGAGTTATCCTTGCTGGTATTGCACCGAATTCTTTCCGTAGACTTTTGATCATCACATTTTGCTTTTCTAAATTGTCTTGAGCATCGTCTTCTTTGTCACGGCTTCTGGGGTGGGGTGAGGTGAATGGGGATGGGTTTTCGCTGGGGAAGCTCTTCCTCTTCTTTTGACTTTTCCCCGTATTTTGATCACCTTTTTCGTTACAGACGAAACAGTTTGTTTGCTTGTTTGTTGTTTTTTTTCCCCTTTTTGTTTATAGGGATTACACGTTATCAAACGCTCTGGGGTTTTGTGTACGTCCTTTCGCTTATATATGTACATAAATTCTCATCTTAAAGTCATATTCTTTCTTAGTGTGTATCTATGTAAAACGAAAAACAATAATCGACTTGAGTTATCCAAGCTACACCCAGTGATACCCAAGTCGGCTTTAAATTCGTGGCAAAGTCTGCTTTGGTATGCGTCGTCCAGTTATACAGCTCTGTGGTCTGAGAGCTAGAGAGGTAAACAGACCTTTGACCTCAACTGATAGTTGTGGGTGACTTTACCTCAACTTGAACTATCCAAATGGTAAGTATGCCCTCTCTCAAAGTTAGACATCTTGCGATGTCGTGCCTATAACGAGTTTTTCACAGATTGACAGTCGATGACCTCAAATGACGTTTACTCACCATCATAAAGAACGGGGTTCAAAATTGGTCACCTACATGATACCTTTGAGAAGCCTCCCAGTTAAAGTTTTACAGCTTATTATAGTCAAACCTCTTTTGACCTCAAATGACTCTTTAGCCACCGCCAGAAGTAATGCACTTGTTTAACACAATGTGGATCATCTACATAAGGTGCAAGGTATTCCAAGGTGACCATTTTTTAAGTATCGTGTTTACGAGGTCTTAGCAAGATGCGTCATGCTGACCACAAATGAGGCTTTGGCCATCACCGATACTAGGGTAATTGAAGTCAGTACGAGATAGCTACGGGCGAACTGTAAGATCCATCAAGGTTACCTTCAATGAAATACCCTGTACATGGAGAATTCACCATTTGACCTCTTCTAGCCCAAAAAATTAAATTTCATCTCAATCAAACAAGTCATTTACTCTTTATGGGACATCCATAGGCAACGTCAGGGAGTGTTCTGCTCCACAAGCCTACCAAGGTTTTTAGAGTACGTCCTTTCGTAACTTGTAACTTATAATTTATTAAAGCCCCCTTAAAAATGTTAGTTTTGATAGTTACGAAGCAAGAAATAATTGAAATGAAATAAACGTGAGAGATCTCTCACTGTTACCATTTTTGAGATATTGTGCTAACACTTAACATTTAATAAGTCTTTCTTTGATCTGTTTCCGTTAACTTAGCTACAAATTTGATATCTTCCAGAACAGATGGGTTCTTTGACTGGCTGTTATGCACCCGACTGCTCAGTATGAAAAGTATCCAGTATTTTCCACGTGGAGGTAGCCTGCAAACTTTCTGTCGATATGAAAGATCTTCATGAAAAGTACCCATCATTCACAGATATCTTATTTTCATGCAGAACGTTACATATACATTTACATACACATATCAGGACGATAGCCAGACTCGGTACTGAAGAAGGAGAGGAAGCTTCCGGGGAGAAAATCATTCGAGGCGAGATATACTAAAATGGATTTAGGCAAAGGTAATTTTAATCCTCTTCACGTCACGCCGTACCCTCTGATGCCCCCCCCCCCCCTTGGCTATGAGCTTGACACACACACCCACACACTCACAATCATTCGTCCCCCTTCCAATAATGAAGAGACTCATTTTGCCTTTGAAAAGACAGCAAAAGAGGCGGTAGCCTATGAACGTTCGTAACTATACAGAAAATGTTGCGGGAGATATATTAAGATGTAATAGGGCGAATGTAATTTTTGGTATGAACAGGGTTCTTCGAGCTATTTTTTTTAATCTGGGAGCAAGACCACTGGCCTCATTGACTACTGGCTGTATATAGGCTGGGCTGCATCACCCTTCATATATGCAATTGAACTTGGCGTGGAAAGTATCTGACAGGCACCCCGAAGTTTATTCCCTCTGAAGTGTACACTCGCCATAGTGGGAACTGATTTAGTAACTTTATACTTGGAAGATCGACTTCGTGATGCAAAAAACAAACAAATGAACACACACACACACACACAAATAAAGGGGCAAACCAAGGATATGCATATCTAACCGTCAGCTTGTAGTTAAGGCTACGTTATATCAGTAACACATATCCTTCTAACTCACTAAAATGCGTATGAAATTATATATTTTGAGAGTCGCGGAGAAATTAACAACTAGCTTTCTGTGGCTTTCAACCCAAAGGCCAGCAGTTCCGGACCTTACTTTTAGTTGTAGAGCTAACATACTCTCAGGGAGGTCGCCCCACCCCCCACCCCATTGACGGAATCATGGCGACAGTAGGCGCCATTTTTAGGTCCTTGTCGTACTTTACTTTTGCAACATTACTATCATTGCTTTCAGACAACATGATATAATAGTGTTAGTCAGATAACAAAATGCCAAAGCAGAAGCTCTTATATGTTCTGCATTCTAATGAGAAGGGTTATGTTTGTGATCTAGGAAGTAGGTTTAGCCCAAACTTGTCTACCCGCTTTATACGCACTAATGCATGATTGAGCTTTGTTTAAGTCATTGCTTCCCAACCCTGTGTGATGATGAGCTTACAATTAATTAATTCACCCTCGTAGTCCCCCAAGGAAGATGTTGAGGAGGGCGTAAAGATAACTAGTGCAAAATTAGTCCACCTCTCGTCAGGGAGAATTGTCAACATATCTAATAAAAATAGTCTATGCAGATCACAAAAATCCTCGCAAACTGTTTTACAAAACTATTGAAAGAGCCTTACGTTCAAAATAATATCAAACAAAGCTGTTTTCCTTGTGGGAATGGCTTTGAGTACTACCCTCATATCTGATGTGCAGCTTTCTTTTTGCTGTCCTGCAAGTGACCATTTTCAAGAATGCATTTTTTATGATAACCTGCACGCTTACTCCGTAAATGCAGTGGTCATATGCCACCGTATGATAATAACACAGAGATGAGTCTTTCTTTATTTTCTTGATTTTTAAATGCCAGGAAATTACACATAATAAAGTTAGCTTTTGTTTTAAATGAAGAAGGTAATCTAGGGGGGCACGCAGACCTTTTGTCTTGGTCGTTTTGAGCAACGCACTTTATTACTGGCTGTAGCAAAGCGGTCACATAATAATATACATAATGATACACAATTTCATTTAAACAAATGGGTTTTTGTGGTCTTATCTTGATTTCCAGATGTCAAAAAAGTAGCCTACGTGTAACAGCGACTAATTTCCCACATTTTGCCCCTACCCCCTTTTTTATTTTTTGGTTTCTTGTGTTTGGCACTAGTAGGTTTAAATTTTGTCCTAACAACGTAAGTCCGTTTATACGTAAAATTCTGAATTTGGACTTAACAAAAACGTGACCAATAAGTGTATTAAAATGGTTGCCACCATACTAGAATGTGAGAGGAAGGCATTGAAAATGCTTTAATCTAGAAACACGTGGGGCGGAGGAATGGGAAAGCAGTTTTTTACTAGGTACGGAAATCTGGAAGAAAAGGTTGAAAAGCTATGACCTAGATCTAACTGAATTCCCTGGCTCCGCCACTGTTTATCTTTGCCTTGGCGCACAAAGCGTCACCGTCATATCGAGTGCAGTCACTGTTACTGCGCTATTAAGTGCTTTTTGAGTAATAAGCAGCGATCGTTGTCGCTTCTGCACAGTCAGGGCGCTTTTGAGTGACAAGTAACCTGTAGTTGCCGCTAGACCTGGGCTGCCAATACTTTAATCTCTAGACACTCTGTCTTCTTTGTCTACGCGGAATGTTCCGACTATACGTGCTTTGGGTGATATAGAGAGGGCGCGTACATTACAAAATCCGCATTATTTACGAGCTTTTGATGTATTGCGTGCTAAGTACTGCCACTTACGAATTCGCACTGTAGAGTTTGGCGGATTGTTTCAAAAAATGCCGAGCTGCTTGTTTTACAAACTACAGTTACAGTGTACATCTGACCCGAGATGATTTCACAGGTGACCTAACTACCAAAACAATTTTGTAACACTTTGGACTCTTATTATCTGTTAAGTTTCCAAAAACGTTTCCCTTGAATTTACAGTCAGACATAAATCTTAACAAAATTGGAACTTTGGCCTCTGAACGGCCAGGGCCTGTGACACAATCGCTTATTCTTTGGTCCCTTTCCAACAGATTTGAATAAAATCGGCATTCTCATGCGTGAGTTTCGGCACAACATCACGCTTAAATAAATAAACATTTGACTCTTAACCATGTGAGGATTTGCCTCAACACTTCTTCTACAACTTACAGGAAAAGTTCAATTTTTTCAAAATTTTCCTAAAACATCTGACCTTAGACCCTTGATTTAGGAGATCTGTGAAACACAATTTCCCTCTGTGAGGTACCTGCCCATCAAGCATGTAAAAAACAGGCTCAGCTTTTTTAAGAGTTTTGACAAAAAAAAGTATTTTAAATATACATTTGACCTTTGAACATGTGACCTTTGACCTTGGTTTTCATAGCAACTTTATGTGTTGTTTGAACATGACATTTCTACTACGTATGTGAAGTTTCCATACGAATCGGCTGTCTCTACATAGAGTTATTGCCAAAAATACATTTTTATTAAAGTTGACCTTTAATATCTGACCTTGGAGATCTACTTCCCGAGTCTAGGTGACACAAGTTCTCATACTGTAGTGACTCCACGCAATTTTGTCAAAACGTCGGTTCAGTCGTTTAAAATAAATTTGCGTTTCAAATTTAAGCGTACATTCGTACATTTGACCAATCATGTGATCCCTGACCTCAGTTTCCATTGTCAACACACATTTGGAAAGAACTAGACATCATAATATACGATTGTGTAAAGTTTTATGTCAATTCAGTGTCAGTCTTGAGATATTGTTCTAACAGTTTACAGTTTGCAAGGCTTTCGTTGATTTGCCTTCCGTTACCTTGGTCTAACATTTGATTTCTACCAGTCAGTTCGGTTGTTTGACTTGATATAATGCACCCGCCTGTCAAGTATGAAATGTGTCGAGCATTAATTTTCTTAACTGGAGGTAGCCTATTGCACATACAAGGTGAGTTTTGACTTCTTGTGAATTCATATGAACTTTGACTTCTTCAAAAGAAATAGTGGTTTTTTTCTCTCAACAAATCTGTATACCATATATAAAAGTATCTATTATTCTTTATCCAAGATACCATATATAAAAGTATCTATTATTCTTTTTCCAAGATACCATGTAACAAGCATATCGACACAATAACACGGCATACACACATTGGGAAATGAGTGACAGCCCCTTGCACACGTACCGCCGTGACTACATGAATTTCTTTAGCAGGGAGTAATCACTAGTGCTGTCGACTTCTTGCAAGGTATTCGAACCCGTTTTTTTTTGCTCTCTGTTATGTTATTGCACGAACATTTTTCAGTGCACTTGGGGGAAAATCACAAAAGGGCACTCAAAAGTCAACCATTCGACTTGGAAGTTGACAGTAAATCCGTCTCAGTACAGAATACTGACTGCCAGGGTTTACGGGTGTTGCTTCTTTCAAAATAAAGCAACAAGATAAGTTCACGTGTCACTCTAAACCTCATTTCCATACCTCAAAAGCAATTATTCTCGATAACTTAACTGTAAAAACAGCAGTTAAATTGGCAGGAAGTATTTTACAATAGCAAGAATAACCCGTTCGGACTCAAAAAAATGATGTTAGTTGGAAAGATATAGGAAAAAGAACTTGCTTTCACTTGAAAAAAACATGACATAGATCTGTTCTGATAAAATTCCACTTTCGTTTCACTATAGACGCTTATCGAAACTGCAAATTGAAAAAGCTTGAAATTCACACAGCAGCCTCCTTTAGCGTTCAAACGTAGAGGCTGTTTTGTAATTTTCACTATAACCGTTGCATAGCTTTATTTGATATCGTGGGATCTTTTAAGAGTAAGTTTCAAACTGAAATATTTATCGAGGCTATATACAACAGCACACGATATTACATTTCCTTCGGCTTTGGTGCCAAGTATTTATTTCTCTCTGGTCACGTCCCTTGCTATAATAGGGCTTTTGTCAACGACAAGCTTGCATAGCCAATTCCTTAGTGGTCTTTATTGTAGAAATATTTAGGTAACACTTCTGTTCTGTGCTTTTAAAATTTCATGTCAACACCGTGAAACATATATAAACCAGAAAGCCCAAAGGCTTAGTGATCCCTTGCCATAGAAAGTGTTGGGATTTTCTTGGGAATTCTTGGGAATTTTGCTTTTCAACCTCTAATGACCCCAGATGACCTTTGACCTCCACAAAACAAAAAGGCCCTTCCTCCAACAATAAAGCATCCACGTACCACTTATAACATCTATCCAAGCTTCCTACATTGAGAAATCATGTTGAGAAGATTCTCAGACGCTGACGACAGATGACCTTTGACCTCCAGCAAAGACAACATGGTTCTTCTAACCATAAGGCATGCACATACCAATTATGAAATCTATCCAAGTTTCCTACCTTGAGATATCTTGTTAACAACGTTTTCAGTGTTTGACTCCCCATGACCCCAGATGACCTTTGACCTCCACCAGAAATAATAGGGTTCATCTTCTCACCATAATGCATCCACATACTACATATGATATCTATCCAAGCTTCCTGCCTTGAGATATCGTGTTTACAAGGTGTTCGGCTTTTGACATCTGGTGACCTCAAATGACCTTTGACCTCCACCAAAAACGATAAGGTCCTCCCTCTCAACATAAAAAGACTATATACCAAACATGAAAAATGTCATTCATTGCTACCTTGAGATAGGGTGTCTACAAGCCATTTACAAGGTTTTGCAGTGTAACCTCTGGTGACCCAAATGACCTTTAGACCTCCACCAAAACAACAAGGTTCTCCTTCTTAACATGACAAATCTATATACCAAACATGAAAAGTGTCGGTCATTCCTATCTCGAGATATCATGTTTACAAGGTTTTCACAGTTTAACCTCCGGTGACCTCAAATGACCTTTGACCTCCACCAAAAACAATGGGGTTCTTCTTAATATGACACTTGTATATATATATATACCAAATATGAAAAGTGTCGGTCATTCCTATCTCGGGATGTCGTGTTTACAAGGTTTTCGGCTTTTAAACTCTGGTGACCTTAAATGACCTTTGACCTCCACCCAAAACAATAGAGTTCTTCCTCTCAACATAACAAATCTTTATGCCAAATATGAAAAGTGTCAGTCATTCCTATCTCGAGATATTGTGTTTACACAAGCCGTTTTCTAGGTTTTCTCAGTTTCATTTCCTTTGACCTCAAATGACCTTTGACCTCCACCAAAAATGTTAGGGTTCTTTTCAACATGACAGATCTATAAACTTAATATGAAAAGGGTTGGTCATTCCTATCTCAAGAAATCATGTTATCAAGATTTTTATTTTTTGACCTCTGGTGACCTCAAATGACCTTTGACCTCAACCACAAACAATAGGGTTCTTCCTCTAAACATGACAAATCTTTATATCAAATATGAAAGTGTCGGCCATTCCCATCTCGAGATATCGTGTTTACAAGGTTTACGGCTTTTGACCTCTGGTGACCTCAGATGACCTTTGACTTCCACTAAAAACAATAGCATTCTTTCGCTCAACATGACAAATCTATATATCAAATATGAAAATTGAGATATCGTGTTTACAAGCTAGGCGTCACATACACACACGCACACATACACACAAACATACACGCATACGCACCCTTACTTCCTTACCGGAACATGCACAGAAGACCCGATAAGGAATTCACGGGATTTCCCGCTCAGCTTGGCTGACCTCCAACTTACCCGGTAGAGGTACGTGTCTGGAGGGCGGGCTGCTTGCCAAGGCAGCCACGTGCAGCCGCGCGTGTCACGTTTCACTCGTTGGAATTTTCGGGTAGCTACTCGCAGTTTCGAGCCGCGCCTGAACAAGACAAGACGCGCCAGCGGCGAGCGCCCGTGTGCCGCCAAGGATATGTTTGTGAGTGCACACACATACCCATGGCACCCTTTGTACATGCATACCCAGGCTAGGTTCACACACGACATCACTATCCCACAGATTCCTTGTCTGCCTTCGGCAAGGAATCAAAAATCACTGATACACGTAACTGCTTACCAAACAATTTTAAACAACGTCCAAGATGTAATAAAGAGTTCTAACCTTTAGGTGCATGTTTTAGCGTTCTAACGATCCTTCAAACATTTATAAGACGATCTTCATGTACAAATATATGATCCAGCAGACGATCCTGAAGTGAATATCCAGGAGCGAGGGAAGTGCGTCTGGGGCGTGCCCAACCCTCCTCCTAAAACTAACAGTCGGAAGGAATTTTGCCTTCTTATTCATACAAAATAGACCTCAATATTTTCAAACTCGGGAGATGAATGACACCCTCACCCCCCCCCCCCCGTCTTACCAACCTTCCGAATCTCTCAATATTCCACGCATTTCGTGCACTTTGCTATTTCACGCACTACCACTAGTTTTCTCCTCCAACGGTAGTTTGCACATTGCAGATATTTCCCACCGTCCATATGCTGATTTCAACTCGACGTAGTCACTAGCTCACTAGTGTGATGTGAATACAAGGACAAAAAGCCCTCGAAACTAGCAATATTGGCAACATTATGCTATACTTTGAATGGTTTCATTTCCTTTATTTTCCTCACTCCTTTTTAGCAGTCTCCTTACTTTCATTTCGATTACTCCGAATTTTGTCAACTTCCGTTTAATATCCCCTCTTGAGGTTACTGTGAAATGTGTATAAACTACGACAATGTTGCTAGTGCTCATTCTGACTGCTAATTAAGGAATATGGCGGACATCGGGATGGGGATAGGGGTGATTTCATCGATAAAAAAAATAATGCAGCTTTGATGTGACTATATTGGGACTAGGATATGTCATGGGTTGAATTTTTTATGTTGGAAGGCTTATTAATTCTGTTTTTATATGACACAATTACCGTCACAACTTAAAAACACAGGCAATCATGATGCATAACCTTTCTGATATTTCTAAAAATACAGTAAGTTCCTAAGATAAACATTTTTTTGTGACTCACCTATTCATGTCAGCCTATTTTCTATTCATAAATCGATTTGACTTCCCTTACTCTTCCGGTACTCTTGGGAATGTTTCTTAAGGGTGGCAAATCTAACAAAGCAGCGGTAAACACCAGAACATCTTCCCTCGTCGTTTATGATCACAGAAAACAATTTTGAAAAGAAGGCTAAACAATATAATATTCATTTGGTACAACACAAAGTGACTTTCTCTATCCAAGAAGATCAGCGATAATTAGACTAGTCTGTTCACAGTGCAAAGAGTTTTGTAACCAGAAAGCCTGAAAGCTTAGTGATTCCTTGCTCATAGGGGTGATTTCTTGAACTGAAGTTCATTTTAAATTTCATTTATAAATTTATACTTCTTGACTATATTATTTTTACGATGTTTTCACAATTTGACCTCTGCTGATCTCATGTGACCTTTGAATCCTACCAATAAGTGAACAACAAAAACATGAAAAAAGAACATGCCTTAGGAGTGATTCGTACCCGAAGCGTGTGCCTAAGAAACCGAGCAATAATCGACTACAGGGTTTGTGGTCTTTGACTTCTGATGACCTCAAATGACCCTTGACTTCAACTAAAAACAATAGGGTTCTTCCTTTTTATATGATAATGTAATAAACCAAGTATAGAGATTGTTCATTATTGCTCTATTGCTATGCCATTTTTACAAGCCTTCCATACACGTACACACACACCCTCACACATACACACAAAAAATCGGTCGTGATTGCATTGATTCCTTTTGTCTTCAGAAAAATCGATAAAGGTATTACCTTAAAAGGTCAGGTGGCATGAAAATGACAAACTTGGCAATTTTGTGTAAAAAAAACATTTAAAAGACGGAGTGCCCACAATATCTATCAAAATCAATCAAATATTAACCAGGGTCATTCCATTTTGACACTTCAAATAAGAATTAACATATTGCTTTATGTGCAAATTCATAAGTACAAATGAGAGACTCACCAGGAAGGTCCAAAAGGCCTTTAACCTACAGTTAGCATTTTAAAGAAATTAATTAATTTGACAAGGTCAAAGGTCAACTTAGGCAAAATGTAACCGTAATTTAGAAGAATATTTTCAAATAAGAACTAATTATCAAATAAGAGGTTAGAATTTGTAGATTTCAATGACGTCATGTTTTGCTCATTAAATGCAAATTTATGCGGATGACGTCATTTTTATGTTATTCTTTGTTTTTTCCTATTATTTTCGTAATTTTTTTCTTGACTAAGCGGGACTTATGAATTTGTCCGAATCGGACTTATTTTGAGAGAGATATAGCTGTTATAAGATTTGCCCAACATGTGGCTCTGAAATTCTAGCCAAACGCACATAAAATATAATAAAATAATAAACATGACCTTTACCACACAGCCCAACGCGGTAGATATTGTTTTCTATCCTCTTGTGACCTCCAAACACGCGCTGCTTCACACAAGCCCTGTGGAGCAGGGTGATTGCCAAGGCATCACAACTAACATTGACTGGTACCAATCAAGCGTGCAGCGTGTTTGCACAGTACTGTATAAAGGTTTATACAGTGTATATAAGGGTTTGTACAGTGTATATAAGGAGGGAAGTGCAAGAATGCATGAGCACAATCTTTGTTGACGTTTGGGCTGAAAATGCATGGCAGCATATCACTTTGATTAATATTTCTATGCAGGTAGCATACCACTAATTCAAGGGGATTCTCAGCGGAGGAGGTTACTCTACGAATTTAACACACCAGAAAAACTTTTCGGGGGACAGATTAGACCATGTTAATGAAACGATGTGTTCAATTCGTGATGTGTATAGGGTAGGAAAGTAGTTGAAGTACTCATTCTGCAAAAATAAAGAAAATTGAAGGTATTTCAGGCACTTTTTTGCAATATATCCTTCCGCGATGCAAAATGGCATTTAAATGAGTAAAAAAGAATAGGAACCACCACTCTATTATACAGGCCTTTCCAGCTCAAAATCTCTACAGTCATGGTACACAAATCTGAAATC
Organism: Holothuria glaberrima; assembly: GCA_009936505.3. Lineage (NCBI taxonomy): Eukaryota > Metazoa > Echinodermata > Holothuroidea > Aspidochirotida > Holothuriidae > Holothuria > Holothuria glaberrima. Next base: position 13,212 of record WURT03095691.1, read on the forward strand.
ATTGTGAAAGGCCTACTGACCAGCCTTCTTTTGAGGGGTAGGTTGTGCCCGTTGAAAACTTCTACGAGGGTCCAGGGGCCACAAAATTGACCCATATTAGTGTGTAAGTCAATGGAGGAATAATTGGTGGTGTGCTACCTGCAGAAAAACTTGTAAAGAACAGGATTTCTTTTACAGAATGAGCATAGGTGGTGGGGTAACAGAGCTAGATTTTTCTAAAATTGTTGCTATTTTGGGTAAAATTTGAATAATTTTCCTCCTTGTTTTGACATAATACCTAGATTGATTCACCCCACCACCTTTAACTCTCAGGACATGTTTTGTGAGTATAAGGGTTAATCTAGGACATATAGGAGCTATGATTGCCCTTTTTTCAGTGCCTGAAAATTTTTGTGAAGCAAAAGTCCCTTTCCGCCGATTCTTGACAATTTTTTTGGAATAGTATAGCAAACTTTCAACTGAAATTTAAAAAAAAATGCGGAGACACCCCCTAAAAATAGTATCATATAAAAGATCTTTTCATAAGCTTTTTTCATACTAAAATAAAGTCTCTAGGATGCATGGTTGTGGAGTTATTTTTTTTTTGAAACACATAATTAATTTGGGGTGATCAGTTAAAGGCTCCCTTATCCTAAACACTAACTTCAAGCTAGGTTTTTGGAAAATAGAGACGTTGGGATAGAGAGCAGTCCCTAAGCTCTGGCATGTGCAATTTGTAAAAAGAATTGTAAGCGATTTTGAAAAGAAGTTTAGAACAAGCTGAAGTATTTAGTGATAAATTTGATGGTCAGTGATTTGTTTTCCCACTTTCGTCCCTTTCGTGACTCATGTAATTAAGGGAAGAAATTGAGGAAACAAATTACCCAGCAAGCAAGTTGTGGGCAATTAAGTAAGCTTTGTTTCAAGCCGAATATTAATTATTCATAATCATAATACTCCTAAAGATTCCTAGCACAATACAGTAACATTCAATTTAATTATTTTGGTTTCAGCTACCACTTTAAAATAGAAGGGAGAATGTGATACAGTGAGAAGGCTGCAATTGATCTTTGTCACCTGTTTGTGACAGCGACGAATACAGCTTAGTGCGTTGACCACAAGCATTTCATCAAAGTCACCAAATGCAGTCAATCAATACTTATCATGGTACCTCACGCCATGGGCGTCGATTTGTGGGGGCGGGGGTACATGTTCCCTCCACTCTTTTGAGAGGAGGGGACGCCAACACATTTGCCCCCCTACTTTTTGTGACCTGAAACTAAAAAGTCAGGTAACCAAAAAACTACATGTAAGCGCGTAGTGGTGAAGACATAGATATGCTCAGAAAGTATTCCACATGGCTCTTTTCAGGTTCGTAGGCAGTAAGTCCTGTAACAGTCCTTTGTATAACTTCAATAAATTTCCGCGCGCTTCGGGCGATTTCATCTTTACTTCTATATAGCTGTAACTCCCGCCATTACAAACATATTGAATTTATTCAACGTTAAACGTTCCACAAATATTGTAGTCGTGATTCCAGAGAAATAGGATAATGCAACGTTGCAAAATTCTAACCTCTTTTCCCTATCTTTTGGAAGATTCTTTCTTCAACGTTTCCATCGTGGCAAACATATGTTTTTAAAAACAAAATTCAGTTTCGTCTGGGAGCCTTAATTGGTAATATAAAGGATATGTACTCCCCGAAGAAGGTCATGCAGTCGCCCCGTCAAATTTCTTGGTTTTGCTCTTAAGTAGGACAGATTCTTCAATAAAAACACATACTTTTTCGACTTTTCTTGGTGACTCAAAATATGAAACCTTTTTCAATATAACCCCAATTTTTTTCGGCGCCCCCCGCGCCCCTTATATTTTCAGTTCGGCATCATTTCGACAACCCTTTGCATCTGTCGGGACTTAGAGTAACTGGCCCCTAGTCAGGTTTCTTGGCCTCCATGCCGGCAGATCCAAGCACCACCCCTGGCTGAGCCTGCATGCAGATTTTCCCGTGGGCAATTCAGTACACCCCCAATTTCCATAGTAACCCCAAATATTGAAACATTTGGCATCATTTTGCATCTGGGCCCCTCCTCTTAGACTCCTCACCAGGATGGGAGAAAAGTTTTGGGTCAGACCCCCCCTCCAAATTCATATCAACGCCCCAGCCTCACGCAGATCTCCAGATCTGACTTGAATGCCTTTGTGTTTAGATGACAGGACATTTATTTTGCCGTGTACTTAAGTCAGTTACACGCCTGAGGGTTGGTTTGTGATTTATGAGTATTAAGGCAAGACCCCTCCGCTTTATAGATCTAAGGGCTATTTTACCTCCATGATCAACTGGATTCCTGGTCGGTGCCCCTCCGATCTGGAATTACGCAAATTTCATCCGAATGTTTCAAGAGGGTAAATGGCTATAAATCGATAGATCAAAATATTTGCGTCACTGAACTTTCGACTAAAGCTTCCACTGCAGCCACTTTATTTTCGATTTCATCAGGTCTACCTTTGCTTCTAGGGGATTTCAATAACCGTGCCTTTACATATAATACCCAACTTACATCTACAACAATGTATTTTGACCAAGCGTAAGGTCACTCCACTTCATTCTTTTCCAATATATATAATCTTACAAATTTACTAATGGGCTGTTATTACTTCTAAGCTCTAAAAGTTAGACTATGTCTAAGTATCAAGACAGGTAAAATTTCTATTTTCTTGAGTGTCTTTTCGTTTTCTTTTTAGTTCCTTTATTTAATGGTCATTAATTTAGCTTCAATATTGAACAGTAATGTTTTTTCTAGACTCCATTGTATGTATATATGTGAACTACGTCTCTTGAATGTAATGCTTTTGTTGGTGAATTATGTACACGTGAGAAATTAATGAATTTAAAAGTAGTTAACAATACAACTGAAATGATCTTTTGTTGCATGTAGAACACTACTTATTTAAAGGATTTCCTCCGCCACAAAATATCGATTAAGAAATTCAGCACTTAAAACGCCGGGACGCAGTGTGTGCTATATTGCTGAAGAGACTTTCTTTACCTTTGAAGGTGATGTTGTAGCATATGAACTGATATACTCGTCATGTAAAAGTGACGAAAAATTTGAAGCATTTTAGCCCCTCGCTTCCTTTTATCCCTCCTTTGTGATAAGGAGCAGTGTCAGTGAGGTGTCCAAAGGGAAACCCATGAGCCTTTGGTCACGGGTTTCCCATGAGGTAATCTTTACAACGTTAATTTACTCGAAAGAAAGAGACAGCGTTCGTTGCAGAGGATGGCATAAGAGAGAAACTGTTATCTCAAAGAGTTAACAAAGGATCGTTTTAGCAAGCAGGTAAACCGAAGGTAAGTTAAGCCGTCAGATAATACCCAAGTAATAGGCCTAGCCGTTTTTTTGCTTGCAAACAAAGCATAGACTAGATTTAAATTAGTAATAGTAGGAGTAACGTAGGGCTTCTGTGAGGTTAACCTCGGTGTTGTAACAAAGGGCTGTCTAAACAATACAAACTGCTGGCTCCAATGGTTCAAAACATATCCTCCATTTCATCATGATTCTGTAAAAAGCTTCCTGGCTGCAGATTTACAAAAAATGTTGCATTTGTCAATCTCATCATTGTCCTAAATCCACATTTTTATGCGTAGGGCCTGCATGGTGAAGTCCTGGCAAGATTGCCATGGGTACCTTGTGATTATATTTCTCTTTTGAAAAGAGCATGAAACAGGTACTGTAGCTGCTGGTGGTGGTGTTAGGCCAGTATTGCAGTATGCGAACATCATGCATCAGACCTTCATATATAAAACCAAGGTGAACTGCTAAATTCTGGCCTGGAAAAATTTTTTCAGAGTGGTTTTGTGTTGCAGGGTAAAAACAATGTCACATGGTTTTTGGGAAGTGACTTACTACTTCCCTGTGGTTACCTTTATAAGATTAAGGAGAGCGGTTGCACTAGCTGATAAATGAAGTGAAGATCGGCATCAGGAATGACAAAAGAGTGCAAGTCTAAACGCACACTCAATTTTAGTGTACTTACTTTGCAGGCTGAGTAAAGAATGTTCACGATAAAAAATACTGCTGGGTCCACGTATTCGAAATGCTAAGTATGTAACATAGCGCTGTACATGTTTCTTTCAGATCTCTTACTTAAGTTGGATGTTTTCTTTAGGTCTAAATTGAGACAATTTTCTTTCATGCCACGATGAAAATGTCATATTACTTTTTTGATTTTATTTTTTGCAGACTCTGTGCGCTTGGGCACACAACAGATAGTAGCACAAGTGGACCACCTTTCCTGGCAAAAATGGCAGGCGCCACAACAGAAAAACATATTACACCAAAGTGATGGAATGAGTTCGGTGTCCAACGTTTGCTTTGAAATCTTACCTTGACATTCCAATTTTTCATGGACTAACGTAACAATACTTAATGGAATTTATGAGCTTGAAAAGTGTTTTATTGCATGATGCATATCCAGAAGAGACTGCTTCAGAATCATCTTGAACATTAGTAAAAGCAGTTGATGCTTTAATGATGCTTGTATGGCAGACTGACTGCCTGACTGAGGGAATTTAAATGTGAACTATGGTGATACTCATGTCTCTCAGCAAAGCAATGTTACAGATGGAGCGCATTTTAAATAAGAACTATACCAATTATTCAACGAGAGAGGTTTAGTTTATGTATTTGAAACAGGATCAAGAAGTATATAAATCTTTAACAAGGACTCTGTGCAAAAAAAAAGTGTCTGGGGTAGGGATGCTTACAACCATCATTATTGTAAACTGTTTAGTATGTAACTGGAGCTTTGCCTATATTATTTTGAATGAAATATGCACTTAGTCCTTGATAGTAATAATGAGTTTGATCTATAATAAAAGTGATGATTTGGTGTACTATATTTCTTGATTCAGACAACTGTGAAAAGTCTCAATACACAATTCACTGAAGACTGAAATTTGTTGTTTTCAATTTCATAATGCTTGTTGAGTTCTGCTATTTTGACTGCAATTTTTGTGGTATAATTACCCCTCAAATGATAACAAAACCCGAGATATTTTCAGTTAAATTCACATGGTGGGGATTAATGGAGCAAGATGAGAGATCCTTAGGACATGAAATTGCAAACAAGACAAGCAACTACCGAACAACATCGACAACTTAAAAGACATTTATACATGTCATATGTAATTTAACATTGTTCGCAACTAAAGCAGAAAGATCACATTGGCAACAATCACAGGTAAGGCCATGGTAACAATTTGAAACAAAGGCACGGCACATATAGCCTGGGTACAAAATATTGCAGGTAAGTACTAGTTGAATAACTTAAGAGATTGCTTAACGACAAAAAAATCAAAGAACAGTAAAAAGACAAAGTAATGCGAAAAAGAATCGTACTTGGATTCCCCTTGACAAATTTTTACTCTGAACTTTAAAGAGTATAACTGCTTCTTTAATTTGAATGCAGGGAGTAACACATAGTTTACTTCACCCAAAATGTTGGAACAATTTCTTCCATTAGATATTGGCCTACGTCTACATTCAACACTGTTTTGAGTCAGTGTTAACCCTAGGCTTGTGACAGGCCAGATAGAGATGTCTGTTATATGACTGAGGGTGGAGGCTTAAATTATTCATTACAAACCTGAGGCAAGGTATTCCATTGCACGTTGGTTCTTGGAAGGTATTGTAGCTTACCTACAGATGCTGGGCAATCAGACTTTTGAGTCAAGCCGTTTGTGAAAGAAGCTATGTACACTTTTCTCTACCTGAGATTGCATTCAGTAGGCGAGTCTGATCATAGTTGCATATCGATTATGGTCGGGGCGGCGTTATAGGAGGAGGAGTAGGGATTCCAAGATCTAATTTGGATATAAGTAAAAGGAGCTACATTGTCACATCTCGGTGCTGGAATTCCTATTTTTACACTGAATATGCTGTAGGTCTATACCCAATGTTGCAATATCAAGAACTTCTGGTATAGTGCTTTCCATGCTGTCTATATAATACAGTTTTGGTGGCCATTTTAAACGCGAAACTTTACCAAATTCATCAATGAGAGTCTGCTGAATGTATGTACCAGTGGTTTCAATTATGTCAGTTCTTCCCATTTCAAATGTCTTTCTAACACCTGTGTTTATACCCATGGCCGGGTTGAAGAGAATACAAGACTGAAAATTCCACATTTCCATATTTCGCAGAACGATACTTGACATTGGAAAGGTTCATAGGCTGGAAGCTTGCTTTTCTATTCACCACTCCTTTATTGTGAACTTTTATATTTACTTTCTTCTAGACATGATACATACATCAAGAGAAGATCAGACAATTTAACTATCTTCTAATCACATTTGACGTCTTGCTCGACTATGCTACAGACTGCTTCAAATGCTTTCATATGAGCCATACCTTCTTGATCTTTGCAAGCTGGAACATTTTTACTTTTTCATTTATGTGGATCCTGCCATGTTAGTTAGTTAGTTTGTTAGGTAGATGAGGTTTAACGGCCCAGTTTCCAACCAATTGGTTCAAGTCGAGCCGGCCACGGCCTTTTTTCCAGTTGTGGCTCACTGGCTGCATGTTGTTCATCCTACAATTTGTGTGGTATTATACCTCAAATGTTAATAAATCATACCCCTGTATTCATCTTGCTTCCTCTCAGCAGTCGCCATAACTGCCTTCCAACCGTCTAATTTGAATACACCCATTCCTTGACTAGTTCACACTCCTTTCACTTTCACTTTTTCTAGCCTCTCATCCACAGAAAATACAGTCAGGCTTGAACAAAAATTTTCCGCCATGTGAGGAATGTCTTTGACTCTCACGTTGTGTCTTACTGTCGTCGTTCAGCTTTGATGTTGGCGAATGGAGCCTTCCCAAATTTCTGGTGAATCGTTCTTAAAGGCATACACTCGTCACCCAAAGTATATATTTAGTGTAGGGGTATCATAATACTCAGTTGGTTACTGCTCTTCGATTGACAACAAAGTTTGAAAATTCAAAAAATGCACAGTAGCTTACAGTCCTCACAATGCAGAGAGAATTCTTGGATTACACATTGTTACCTGGCGTGCTCACCGGGACATGACCTTGAAGTAATAGAATAGGTTTGTGTCTGCACAAGGAGGAGTTTTATACAGTTGTGGGAGGAGCTACAAGTTGCATAGTTGGGAGAATTGCAACTATCTGGGTTGACAAGAATTGCCCTTTAACATTCCACATTAAAAGCCATGGTTATCTGAAAGTTTTTCTAGGACATATTGACAATTTTTTTTTTTTTTAACTTTATGCCTTTGAGGTTCTTTCATTCGTCTCTCTCCAACTGTGTGCAGTTTCCTCTGCTTTTTCTTCCCATCCTGGATTTTTGAAAAAAGTTTGTTACGCACACTTAATACCTTCTAAACGACATGTGCAGGTGAGTAATACCTTGTCCGTTTCCGTTTGTACGCAGAACGTTCCACCTAGACAAGATCAGCACACACACAGACCTACTGGTAAATGCTGCCAAACGAGGTCCCCGTATACTACAATTCAACCGTGGACGTCCGTAGATAAACCTTGAAGCATGTATACTGATAGAAAAAGATGTGCTTTGCTAAGGCAAAAAACCAGGGCGCTCAAAATGTTTTCGATCAAAATAAATCTACCTGATTGTAAGGAATGGTGTGATTTTCCACAGGGAACCGTAAACGTAACGTGATACACCCGTACACCTGCAAAACGAGGACGTACCACAACACTACTTCAATGGGGACTGTTCCTACATTTCTTTGGGTTCAATAGATAACTTCAAGGGTCAACCATACAGCGCAAAGAGGCTATTTAAAGCCATTGTTTCGAACGAGGACCTTCCCCAATTCCTTGGGGTCCCGATTGGTAGGAGTGTATTCATAAAAACGTCCCCGATTGACACCATTTACAAGCGCACTGCGACAATACGGAACGTTGTCTATGGAGAGTGATCAAACAATGTGCACCCTCGCTTTTCAAGGAATAGTCTAATCCATTATCGTATGAGAAAGTACTAAACAGAATAATTCGTAGCAATTTGTGTCAAAATATATTTTTCCACTTACTTATATCGTATTACTTTGTTTTTTTTTTGTTTTTGTTTTTTCAATTTATTTAAATTTATTTACATTTAATGATTTAAGCTGTTGAGGAGTAAAAGATAAAGACTTTGCTCACGATATTTCATTAAAGCTCGCAAGTTGCAATATTGCGTAGAAAGTAGTTGCGCGAAGCGTTCGTACAAAATCATTGGTGCCGTTGTTTCTTGAACCCTTTACAAGGTGGTAACAAAGTATTCAAAATAAATGTCTGTATCCTTTCTTGAATCAAGTTATAATACATACTGCTCCATACAAAAGAAATGTAAACGGGAGAAGGTCGATTGTAGCCCAACGCAGTGACTGTGAACTCACACTATGTTAACCCTACATATACAGCAGGTGTAATCTGACAAATGCAAAGGATATTTACGCCCACGACTGGCGTTAATTGATTAAACATGATGATTCTTTGGTTTCAGCGGTCTTGGTTTAGCAGCATACCAACTGAGAGCTAGATTTTGTATTAACTTATGAGTAAAGTAGTTGTGGCGGTGCCATAAAAAGAAGACCATGCCTGTTTGTTGCTCAAAAAGGACCTCCGGACGTAACACAAAAAAGACCCCTTGTGTAATTGGTACGGTCCAACACAATGAGCCGTGCTTTGTTCTGAAAAATCTATCTTTTGTGGGGGAAATCATAGCTTTTTGTAGGCTTTGCAAGATTTTTATGAATAATGAACATGCAACTCAAACTTAGTTGTCATGTACGTGGTGAAAGTTTCCTGCATATCACTTTTTTTCAAGAGTATGATATGTAGATATTTGAATGCTCGTGGACGCGTTTGTGACGTCATAAATAACAATACAGAACAAAGGCCAAACGACTCTGTGAGGCAGCTTCGCTGATTGGACTTTACTCATAAAAGGGGAAAACGCCGATAGTTCTGATCATCCAATCAGAATCTTTCTTATACCATTTAAAAGAATAGGAACTGTTCTTTTATACAGAGGTTAAATCAGAGCTGTGCAGTACGGAGTTCTTAAGTTACCATCAAGTGAAGTAACGTTTTTGAGAATTTTAAAGAGAAAACACGGTTTTTGACATTGCAAGTTGAATCAAAGTACCCTGTTTTAACCAAAAAACGTCGTATGTTACAAGGATCAAATCAAAACAATTTTGATACCAAAAAAGAGAGAACAAAATTTTCAATAATAAAATGGATAAACTGGCTATATAATTGCACCATGGCTCAAGTAATCGTGGTTCCATTGTTCTTTTCTGACTTACCTTGTTCGGTTTTACGTGCTGTATGGAATGCGGACTGTGAGTACGAGCAGATTAGCGCTTCGTTCCGTTTTAATGCGAAAAATTGATATCTGGAGACCAAAAGAATGTTTATTATTTAACGTGAATTATCGGAGATCTGTGTTGTAATCAGGGTAGGGATGTGAACGCGGATATTGCAATGGGAATGTCTAACTTCTTGAAACAACTTTTAAACTTTGCTTAACATTGGCAACACTAACTGTTATTGTCAAATATAATCCGTAGTTGTGTGAACTGCAGTGAATCAGCATTGCAAAAGTAAGGGAAAAGGCGGGGTGGTCAGAAATGTTAGGACAAATGCTGTGAGTAAGCATTTCTTACGTTACCCACCCACAAGGTTTCTCTTGATTAACAAGTGAAGGAAATCACACTCTAAGTTATGATAGTTTGTGCCATTTTAACTTCATGAACATCTGTGCGAGCCGTTACAATTAAATGCTGACAGAAATATCAGGGTTAAAGAGTGACAGGATGATAGTGTAACGTTATGAATGCATCATCCAGCAATATTTTCTGATAGGCAGTGTTGCGTTTTCACTACAAGTACTACATTTGTTGTGAACGATTGCTAGCCTACAACAGTGGCGTTCATTGAGTAGACTTTTAGTATGTAAACTGTTTCTGTGTAGCAGACAGCTGACCAACGATACTTTGATTTTACTAAACGATATTTTGATTTTACTAAATTTGAAGAAAACCCTCACTGAGGGCCTGCTTACCTACATTCTGCTGCTTACACATCATTTATTTCTTGGGAACGAGCCAGTGTTGTGTTGATGGTTAGATCGTACTGTTTCAATGTAGGACATTTGTATGGGCAGATCGAACACGTGGGTTAGGAAGCGTGTATAGACTGCCGCTGAAAGAAAGACCCTGTACCTGGTGCATGGACGATGAACCAAATTTTCACGCAATGGCTTCAAAGACCCACTCCTTCTCTCAACATGTTTTATACGTTTGAAAGATTTTTAAGGGATAGACAAAGCAAACGGGGACCATGATTAATGACCCTGTCACCATGCTTACACGGGGGCCATCAGTTTACTTTTTCCGACATCTTGGTTGACCTGAATTCGGAAACAAAATTTCCGATAATACTTTTGGATTAATTTGACATAAAATATGGCCAGATTTTAAGAGCAACTGCGTCAAAAGTATTTTTATTGCTTTTCCTTACGATTGTTGTATTGGCGGCCATTTTTTTTCCGCCATCCTTGTTCGTTTGGGGTCCTGCATAAAATATCAGAAAAGATGCTTTAAATATGATTTACAATCCGCTTTAAAGATATTAAGGTTTAACAATCGAAACATATTTAAGTAACTATTTTTGAGATTTTTTGCATTTTTTTTTTAATTATTTTTTTTATATTTGCGGGAAATTTTTCCCGCATTGTCTTTACTTTGTCGGTACTTTCCCGTAATATTGGCTAGCAAATATTCTTGTGCCAAGCGTTGTAAAGATCAGCCTTAAGTATAAAACATTAATTTATATCATTGTGAGTAATGATTCAAGAAATTTACAATGTTTTCTTACAATTTTTGGAAATATTCCATTCAGTTTGGCGACCATTTTGTTATACCGCGATCTTGGTTAACCTGAATCTCGCCAAAGTAGTTCCTAGAATAATTTTAGAATTTGTGTCTTATTATACGACCAAATTGTAAAAGCAGATGCCTGACTGAATATTTTCTTCATTATTATTATTACAAAATTTCCAAAATTTTTGCTACCATTTTGATTTTGGCAGCTATTTTAAATAAGTGAGACCCGAAATATTAACTGTAACCACTTGATTCCGTGTTGAGAGGACCATACCCTCTAAAAACAAAAGAGTGAAATTCACTCCAAAAAGAATGAATTAAGGGACCACTCCTAAGGAAGAGTGAATTTCACCCGGAGTGAAGTGAAAATTCACTCCAAATGGAGGGATACTTCATACACATGGAATAAAATATCGCTCTATTTGGGGTGAATTTTCACTCCACTCCTGGTGAAATTCATTCTTCCTTAGGAGTGGTCCCTTAATTGACCCTTTGTGGAGTGAATTTCACTCTTTTGGGTTTGGAGTGTAAGGTTTCCAAAAAGTATTGGGTCGGAGAGTGGGTGGTGTGAGGTGCCTCTGGCCTATAGCCTATTGCACTCTGTGGGTGATTTTAATGTCGCGAACGTAGTATTCAGACATCGTGAGAAATCCCTTCCATGTCGTAGGTCAAACGTCGTGCAGTGGACATCTGGCTTTATCTCAGCCAACTCAGCGATTTGTTTGTACAGAAGATTGTTCTCGGAAGAGATTACTCAATGCAATACCAAAATTTTCAGCGGGCTTAGTGCTCGGCAGAGTTTTGCTGCTTTTCATGAATTCTTTGGTTCCATGAAGAAATTCTAGCAGCACTATCCTGCCATTACGGTAACCATATTGTTAAGAGAAAAAAACAGCCACAGGTGTGCAAAGACCTGCGTTTTCATATGGGCTTCCCATTTCTTTTCTTGTATCAGTGGTAGTATAGTTAAAGAGCCTAGAGTTCTGAACATTTCAACCAATGACAATTGGTGTGGAGAATTTAAAAAGTGTTAATTTCCCGGAAAGTGTCAGATCTTGCTCTAAACTAACACGGACTGTTCCGTACGACAGTAACAATTTTGGCCTGCTTAATGTTTGTTTTATTCTGATGCCCACAATTATTATTGTAAATAGCGAGGACTAACATGGTTTTGTTCTCTGCTTTCTCACAGCGTTCCAACAAGGGACCGATATGGTAATCTCTTTGAAAACCCGACTTTCGGAGTATTTTTGGCAACGTTCGTTTATTCCAGCTTTAATTTTGGGGTGCAAATTCTAGCTGGATTCTTGATGCCAGTTTTAAATCTATCTGACAAGGTGGATCATAGGCTCGACCCGGGTCAAAATGATGTTCACCGGGAAGCAGTAGTGCCCTACCAGTTTACCATGTCTATCCTATAAGTGTGGGTGGGCGACCCCAAAAGCCCTACGGGTATATGTGACCTTTTTTACGCTTTCCATTGTCATTCGAACACTCTAAGTCCTTTCCAACACTCAACGAGACCATTACTTCATTACCCGTTGAGCCGTAATCGGCTTTTGGCGGGCCAGTTTTTATTTCCTTTCAAAACTTTCTTTGCTGCCCTCGGAAGGGACCAATTGACTTCTAATTACCTTGAAATTCAAGTTGTCGGAATTTCAAGCACGGATAAACAATAAATTGTTTACAATTTACTTTTGATAAAGGGCAACGTATCTCTCATTTAGACTGCACCTCCTTCAATCTCTCCACGGCAGGTGGGCATTTCGCTATGATAGAAGTTGTAAGCAAAATGGTTGTAACTTTGTGCCATAGTTATTTCATGTATTGACTAAATGTTTTACTCTTACAGACGTAACTTACGTAAAATTTTCATGAAGGTATGGGAGAGGAGAAAGTGGTTTGAAATATTGGAGAGTGCAAGGATCACAGAGGGTGTAGGAATACAATTTGATGCTTTTGATTATAGTAAGTGAATATTTTAAAACCATTTTCTATGCAACTTTTTTCTAATGTGCTACACGGTTTGAAGACTTTAAATTCCGTTGTAAACTACCCTACTCCATTTTTTAGCAGTATTACTTAAAAAGGAATTGTGGCACGCTCTATAATCATGCACTTACCCAGAATAAACTAGTTAATTACAAACAACGTATCATTCCTTTTTATGTGTTCTGTTGGGTTGGTCAAATAAATAACCTGCTTAGTCATGGCTTTCTCAGATTAAAATTAGTCGCAGGACTAATAGCATTGGTCGATTCAGGCAAGAAGTTTGACTAATTATTATTTGTCAGCCGACTTACCAAAGCTAGTCACTAGACAGAGACAAACAAGCCAATAGAGACATCGTCTTGACTAACTTAATTTAGTCGAATTGACTAACTTCTGTTTACAGTTTGTGTGACCTTTTTACGCTTTTCTTTGTCATTCGAACACTCTAACTCCTTTCCAACACTAAACGAGACCATTCATTTATTACCTGTAAGCTCTTGGCGGGCCAGTGTGCAATTTCATTGCAATTTTTTTTTTTTTTTTTTTTTTTTTGCTTTCCTCAGAAGGGACCAGTCGACATTTAATTACCTTGAAATTCAACTTGTCGGAATTCCAAGTATGGTTAAACAATTAAATTGTTTTCAATTAACTTTTGGTAAAGGGCAACGTATCTCTCATTTATACTGGACCTCCTTCAATCTCTCCACGGCACTTCCTTAACAACATCTTTGGGTTGTATCTGGCTCATTTGGAAGAGAATAAATTTTGCCAACAAATGTTAACTATGCACTCTTTCAACGTCCCCAGTGGTTAGTTGATTTTAAACTGCGCCCCCTTTTATGAGGAAATTTAGGAATCTATTCAAGTTTGCTTTTAATCAATGGTACACCAGGTAGATTCCTCATTTCAAATGTACTTCACAGCAGATCTACTTGAGCTGATTCCTCTCTTGAGTTCTTTTAGTTTAAAATACTGGTGAGAACAAATCCTGCTAGAACAGTCATATCTTTGTGCATGTCACATGCAAACATCATCAAGGGATGATCACAATTATTGCTTCAATGTTTTCATCTATTTCTTAAGCAGCGGTACTATTCTCATAACTGTATAGAAGGACATGGGGAAAGCTACTTTTTTAAGCATGATTGCAATCACTTTATGTGTCTGTGAAAAGGGCACAACAGCTTGCTCTGAAAATTTAGACGAACAAGTGCGACCTATTCTCGGTGAAAATGTTACTCTCATGTGCCAAACAACAGAGACATGTGATGAAATAATTTGGGAAAAGCAAGTAGGTATGGTTCGCACGACTCTGCACACAGATCCACGTGTATACACTTCAAATTTACGTAAACCTGGAATTACTTTAAATGATGATGGAGTGTATGTATGTTGGTGCTCTGCGGGGGAAAGTTATGATAGAATATGCGAGATCACCCTCCAAGTAATTTGTCAAGCCACTGTGTTCCTCAAAGGAAAAACCGCTGTAAGTAAAATTACACCCTTAAAGACAAAGTTTTTCTGTATGTTTGATTTGGTCTTATGACTAACAATCATTCGTAGACGCGTGATATTGTAATGTTAACTTAAAAAAGCATAAAGTTTATTCTCATGTCTTGGTTTGGGACTAGCGTCTTTGAGGTAAAAACTAGAACTGGTAGCTTGGATATATTTTGAACTTGGAATTCGTAAATAAGACACTGCTGTAGAATAATGCTTCAAAAAAGTCCGCTTCCTGTGAGTCATAAAAGAGGCCTGTAAATTTACATGATGTGACTAACACTCGTCAATGAAATTATATTCTATTCAATTTAAATATACAGATGAGTAACTATTTTTGCAGTTTGTTCACCTAAGTTATTCTACAGAAATGTAGCCTCTCACTGTAATGGACCGAAATAACAAATTTATTCCGATTTTACGTGACGTTACTATTATGTAAATTTCCTTCAGATTATGTAACGTTGCTTTTGTCCACTCTAGTGTGTCCATATAAGGTCAGTTTAATTGTTCTGTTTCTTTTTCGTTGTTTAAATAGGTTAATTCATGAAATCCCTTCAAAGCATAACATAAAATGTTTGCCCTACGACTAAAAGCACTTTCACGAAATGGGTAGCAGTTGTTTCCTTGTAAAGTCCCTTCGGCTGGTTAAAGGGCCGATTGTTTGCGTGTATATATGTATGTATGTATGTGTGTATGTATGTATGTATGTTATGTATGTATGTATGTGTGTGTATGTATGTATGTTTGTGACGCTAGCTGCTAGGCTGGTAAACACGATATCTCAAGATAGCAATGATGGATAATTTGCAAACTTGGTATATAGAATAACTATACTAAGAGGAAGATCTCTATTGTTTTTGGTGAAGGTCAAAGGTCATGTGAAGTCAAACGAGGTCAAAAACAAAAATTTTGTAAACACGATAACTCTATGTAGGAAGCTCGGATGCTTTTCATGCTATGCGTGTGGATGTGTTATAGTCAAAAGGTAAGTCCTATTGATGTTGGTAAAGATGAAAGATTACCCGCAGTTCCCAGAGGTGAAAATACGAAATTCCTAAAAACTGTTTGTAAACGCGATACCTCAAGATAGCAATAAACCCAATTGTTTTTAGTGGAGGTCAAATGTCATTTGAGGTCATAAGAGGTAAAATCCGAAAACCTTGAAAAACCACGATACTTCAAGACAGGGATGTTAGATCCTTTTAATATTTGGTATATAAATGTCTTACATTAAAAGTAAGAGAAAAATACTGTACTTAGAACGACTTTACACTTCTTTGCGGGGTGACAGTTGCTAAAATAAAAGTCTGTCGTACTATAAATTACTGTAGGGGTTATGGATTAGCGGGACTGTCATAAAGTCAATTTGTTAAAACTGGGAAAAAAGGCCGAGAATCGACTCCAATGGGGGCATGATGTTGCCCGTACATGGCAGGATATCCCCACGTCGAAAAAGTTTCGTCGGGAACTTTGTTAGGATAAAGTATGTAGTCCGTATGACGACTAAAGTCTCCCCAAGGGTTTGTATGAATGTTAGCTCTCAAAAGAGCAGCATTTGCATCTATTGAAACGTTCACACTCTACAGAGTTTGGGTTCTTTTATTTTCTTCCATAGTTCCATTCGATATAACTATAAGTCCTTCCCCCTTATCGAGTAATCTACAGGAAGACTACACAGTTTTATGTAAAGATGCAACCCCGGCTAACTTTCATCAGCTAGTCTTAACTTACAAGATTTTCACGTTTTTGTTTACAGGTATTCAATAGCTTGTCATTTACTACACGCATCAACATCACGACCGGGGACAGAATACAAATCAAATGTACTGATAGTGAGGTTTCGTCATCAAGTTGTTCCATTCTTTCAAAAGATGGTTGGTTTATACCAAGATGTTGTACTATATCGTAATGTCTTCTAGTAATACAATATTTACTCATTTTAAGATTTCTGTAAATTTACAGACATTTGTGTCTTCTTTCTATTTTTCATAAGCGTACTGTTATTTAACTAACACACATGCTTTAAGGTTATACATCAGTAAACTAACATAAAGACCATCCTTTTTCAAACAAAAAACATTTTCAGTCATTAGAACATACCGTTCTGTGAATATGTCTGTTCATTTGCCGCTTATGACGTACGGAACATTGTGTAGAGTTTATCTTTGTCCATATTTTTCTTTTACAATGATTGCTCTCTCATTGCCTAATGTTAAAGTATTTGTATATTTCAGGAACTGAATAACTAATGATTTCCTTTGCTTGAAAATGTATACAAATAATCTATTTGTATTGTTCGGAACATTTATTTCATAAACAATCATTAAATTATTTGAGAATGTTGGTAATGACCCACTTATGTAAAATTCCCTTTACTTAATCACTAACGTAATAAACAGAATTGCCAGTTCTGAGCAACTGTCTTTTCTGCCTTTATAGGTTGAAATCCATGCCTAGAAATGTGAAAGTCTACAGGCTAAGACGCTGGTCACGTGACCCCTTATGGGGGTATAGTTTCCGTCAATCAAACAGAAATAAATTTTAATTTCTTTTATATTTACAATACTTTTTTTAGATTTACATGTAATCTCTGTTAATTTAAACATGAGAAATCTTTAATTTTACACATTAAATCGTACTATTAAACAAAACTTGTTTGGAAATTTTTTTTAGCAAAGATTATTTGTAAAATTAACAGATTTATTTTATACAGTGTAGTTGCTAGTACACAAAAATGTTATGCTTTCTCACGGTTTAATATCTGTTTTGCCAAAAACCACCGAATATCTCTTCGGCATTTGTAAACTGAATGTTAAGAGAAGAATTGAATTATAATGAGCTAATAAACAAATTTACCTGTCTGACGCAGGCCTTCAACCTGGGAGGGGGGTTGAGTGGTTCGTTGATGGGCGCGTTTTTGAAATCGGGCCCCCTTTTTATTTGAAACCCTTAGTGTGAACTAGGGGTGGTGCGTCATTACGTATCATTTTCATTCCCCCTAGCAATTTGCACACTGCAGATTGTAGCACATTGAATAAATTTGCTGTTCATATTAGGATGAAAGCGCATTTCGAATGAATATAAGGACAACATAATTAATTTAATTAGGCAATCATCACAACCTTTCAATTTTCCGACCGTTTCGAGTGCGGTATTATTGATCCAATTTCGTTGGATGTACAAAACGAGGTCATATGTACATTGTGCTTTCTTTTACCCTGTGTGCCTTTCTTTATATAGATAGATATCAAGATATTTGAGGATCTTAAGTAGGGAGGCTTTGAGAATGCATCCTCATAAGCTTTCCAACTTTTTTATGACCATT
>WURT03095703.1:0-12566 GCA_009936505.3 Holothuria glaberrima
GAATACTTTCTGAGCATATTAAATATACGATATGCCTATTAAGTTCCACAGTCGGCGGATGTACCGACAAGATTAGCATATGTACCAACAGACCATCCCAGGACGACAAGTGGGGGGCGACCGCCCCCTGCCCACTTAAGTTATGCTACTGCAAAGTAGCCTACTGTTTTCGACCTTAATGATAATGACAATAACTGGGAGTCTCGACGTCCTGTACGTTAGAATGTGTACAGTATTCGTAGTAATTGTTTTCGAAAATGCTGTTTTAAGTCATCAAATGATAATAATATCAAAAGAAAAAAATAAGTATTGTTCAGCACTATTCAAACTATCTATATGAAACGTTTCAGCACATTTAGTACACAATTGAAGGAAGAGTAGGGATTTTTACATTTTCAAACAAAACCTTCTCCCGAAGTCAAATAATGTTCATATTTATCGAATATGGTTGCATCATTTAGATATATTCCACACCTACAGTTCAACCAAAATTCAATAAAATGTATGAACGAATAATGAAACGCCACGCATTTAATCACTATGTCGAAAAGTGACAGACAGGTGACAGACATTTGCTGCCGCGTACGATATTGCCATAGCTCAGCTGAAGCTTTCAGCCTGTTTAATTTTTGCCTCCTTCATGAACAAACCATTTAACATTTATCTTTTTTATTAGTCATGTTCAGAGTATTTGGTGTTTTCTACAGAATATTTTTGACAGGGCTGATGTTAACGTAAATCTTTTAAACCCCAAGATTGCTTTATTCGGTGGTGACTTTGCTCGGGTCTTGAATTTAATTCTTATCCTAGTGAAAAACTATATTTTCTGCCGCAAATCCCAAAATATTGTCCCTTCCGTGGCAGGTTATCAAAATTTTATAAAAAAAGTGTTTCAGATTGTGGGAATATATCTTCATTGCAAATATGGATTACGATGTTTGGGAGAAATATTGGCTCCCTTGGCTAAGACTCTTTGCTTAGGTTCTTTAAGAAGGCCTATTTTATTTTGTTGTAATCTCCTCTTTTTATGGTCATATGAGTAGATAGCAAATGTGTTTAAATCGATATTACTTTGTGTATTGTTATAAGAATTGCAGAGAAAATACTTCAAATAAAAAAATAAAAAAGGTCACAGTGAATATTCAAACTGCAATGCACATGACCAGCAATTGGGTCACTTTTTTAAAAAAAAAAGGAGCTTCCCTGTATATCTTCACCATACTGTCAGACAATACTGAAAGTTTAACACTTACTTGAAGTTATGTTTGTCGCCATGCTGATCCTTCTGGTTTAAAGGTTCTTGAGCACAAATTACTATTACAAAACACTAATGTCAGAAAGTGAAATGGAAAATCTGAAGGAAGATTATTGAAAAACTGAATTTTTCTCTTTGCCCATAACAGCTTCATACAGTATAAATATTTGTGCAAAAACTGGTATTTCCCTTCAGCTGAAATATAATTTCAAATATTTCTGAAAGCTGACACATTATAAGAGTACAAAGGTTTAGTTACAGAATCTATAAAAAATCCTAATGATTAATAAAATGTGTGCATATTGTGTTGATAGACACTGCAGGGGTGACAACACAACATTTGTAATTGTGGCGGGACTGAATTTTGAAAATGTGGTGTGGCATCAGAACACAAACAATTTACCATTGAACTTGCATGGTCATTACAGTTAGTTAATCTGACGACGTGGTTACTACGTATGCTCAAGAGCTAGTAAATATTTACAAATATTAATGGAATCAAATCGCAGAGCCACAGTGAATAAATAAACTAGAAAGCCAAAAGGCTTAGAGTTCCTTGCAAATGTGTTTTAAAATTGACAGAGTTTCATAAATTACTGTCAATATAATTTTAGCACAGAATGCCTTGGACCCATGGGCATAAATCAAACACACTGTCATGCAAATGAAATGCATCATTCACCCAAGGAATGTGAAGACAAAAAGGTTTAGACTGTGACATGGACAGATATTTGGATTAAAACTCTGGTTGACCTAGAGAGAAGTACCTCTTAGGCAGCAACTGTTGGAATTGTCAGTGCCCCAAACTAGGAGGCTTTGCAGTCACTCATAAGGGACCTTTGCAATACTGTATGTACGCAGCAGCATAACATGAAATATTGTAACCACCTATTAGGTTATTGAACCATACAGGCGACAAAATTTGATGAACTTATTGTACCTTAATTATGATTCATCCATGGTCAGGTTCACCAATGCACCTACACATTCAGAAAACATCGATAATTATACCTACTGTTCATAGATGAAAAATTACCAAATTACCATGATGTTTCCAGGCTACAGAGACTCTATACACTGAAAAGTTTTCAGTCTGGCAGTCTTACCATCACTACACTCACTATACAAAGAATGTAACAACTTTCCAAGTCGATGATATGGCAATACCATTTGAAAACCTGAAGTTAAAACATTTGCCTTGTAGTAGGGAAGTCTTTTGCAGAGCACTTTAACCCTTTAAAAGACAACGAATCTTTTCAAAACGTAAAAATTCACCATACTAATTTTACTTAAAGCCCTTCCCCAAATATAGGAACACACTTCCCTGTCAAAGCTACAGCAGCCTGTACTCAGTTAACTGTCTTGTTCAGGGACATATACCCACACAATGTGTAAGAGCTGTCTTTTGTCAGTCCGTACAACCACTGGATTTGATTCAGTGGCCGATGGCAAGTAATGTTTTGTACTTTTGGTCGACTCAATTCTCAGCACTATGCCTATGCTAGATATTTGCATAAACACTAGCAACTGTTTGATAGGTTTTTAGAAGCCAGTAACCTAGGTGAGAGTTTTGGGGGATTTACTGGCCAGTGGCCAAGCTGCAGTCCCCACTTGTGTACAGCCCTGCTCTAAATAAATGTGGTATTGCTATCTGGTTAAGTTGTACCCCGTATTCAGGGTTGTAGCTACGGTGGTCGGCGTTGGTCGACTCTAGCCAGTACTCACCTTGGCTGACCACCACAAAAAGACAAAAATACAGACACTGACCACTACTAGCACATCGTAGCGACCACTCCTTTTGTCAGAGCACAATAAAAAAATTCATACTTTCACTGTGACAGACTTCATTTTCCACAAAATGCTTAAACAATGAGAAACTTTTGCAGAGGAAGTCACATACTACAAGCAATTTTCAACTTTACAAACCATTAATTTTTCATTTGGAAATCAAATACACAACTCACAACAAGAATATTAACGAAGCAGCATGAATATCGATTGAAAACGTGGGTTGGCTACCTACACTCACTGGCTATGCTCCTCATCCTCAAATTAGCCACTACTTTTTTCAAAACAGCCACCACTCCAGCCTGTCTAGCTACAACCCTGCCCGTATTATTAACTGGTTGAATGGTACTTGGTATTGGTACCAGGTACTTGGTATTGCTACCTAGTATGAATGGTACCTGGTATTGCTACCTGGTTGAATGGTACCCAGTATGGCTACCTGGTGATGAAATACTGGAGATTAAACACCTAGTACTGTTACCATCTCTTCTAGCTTACCCTTTTGTGTCACATTCTATTACTGGTGTCCTGTCAGACATCCTCTATCAAAGGTGATCCTATTAAATGTCTGTTATTAACAAATATGGTATTGCTACCTGATTGAATGGTGCCTTTAATAGCTACCTGAGATTAAATACCTGCTATTGCTACCAACTCTTTCGACTCACTCTCTGAAGTGCCACTGTTACTCACTGATATGCATCCACCATGGAAATAAATGGTATTGATGTTTCTTTGATGAGTTTCGTAAATGCTACCTGGATGCATGGTAGCTGCCAGTGGTATTGCTACCCGGCTGTGTGGTACCTGCCAGTGGTATTGCTACCTGGATGCATGGTAGCTGCCAGTGGTATTGCTACCCGGTTGTGTGGTACCTGCCAGTGGTATTGCTACCTGGATGCATGGTAGCTGCCAGTGGTATTGCTACCCGATTGTGTGGTACCTGCCAGTGGTATTGCTACCTGGTGATGATGTACCCGGCATTGCTACCATCTCTTTTAGCTCATCTTCCAGGTTTAGTGCCACATTGTTTCTTGCTGTCATACATCTTCCATCAAAGGCAATGTAATAGAGAGAGTTGATGTCTTTTTGATAAATTTAGCAGACACTGATGACTCATGGAATTCTTCTGGTATCTCCATGTCTAGGTTGTACTTCTTATCAACATGTAAACTGATCAATTGCTGAAAAGAGAGGAGAAAACTTCACATTTATCACATTTTATGTTGCTAGGGACAACCACTTCAAAGACAAAGGTGACACATGTAATCCTAGTAAAGTTTTTTCTATATTTAACTTAACAGATAGCAGATTCAAGTCAATGACTTGACTTAGGTCAAAATTAGCATGCAAGGAATGGCTTAACTTGTCAGAGGGGGTAGGAGGGAGAGGGTGAACTGAGTCGACATTTTAGCAGTGAATGACTTGACTTGCACTCATGGGGTGAACTTTTCAATATGTTCCCTACAGATGACTTGACCTGAAACCAAATAGGTTGTCTGAAAACAACTCTAATGATTTAACAGCTCCCCTTGTTTGGTGACTTAGGGAAAGTAGCAAAATGACAATGAATTCAATTCAAGGTACAAGAGCACTTGAGCACACAGAAGGGGCAGGAAAAGGTGATTTGCCCAAGCAGCAACTAAAGTTGGCCCAGAAGGATGTTAGAAAGAGCCAAATATAATGACAGATGTTAAGTCGCCCTCCTCCCCTCCTAAATAATTGTCAACAAAAAAAGAAGCAAAACAAGCTCTTGTAGCAGGGCATTTTTTCAACAGCATATAACCCCCCCCCAACAGATTTAAATCTGCGAACTGGTATGTACCATGCCGAGTCGTATGATGTTATTCATGGGATATGTATAACTGCTGTATAGGTTAGCTACGCTTTTCAGTCATTTATTTTCCATGCAACATGCAACAAGGGAAAGGAAAATATCTCAGCCTTGCAATTTTACTTTATTCTGAAAACTATTCCATCCTTCCAGCTCTTGTTAGGATTAACACCTCTTGATCTGCATGGATTTATCCTCTTTTGAAATAATTTAAAGCCCCTCTTTTCTTAGAAAAATCTTTGTTTGTAAGGTGGTTCACAAGAATATAAGGTGCTATTTGCAAAACCTTAAATGGAAGAAATGCAAAATTGAAATATCAAGACCCCTAGTTTTAGGTAGATTCCACCTTCAGAAACATATCGGTGGATCTGTGCGTTACAAAATAATATCATTACCATCTTCTCTGCCCGTAAGGAATACCACTCGTGACCCCTGTTTTTGCCCAAAACAGGGGACATTAAATATCTACCTTAGTTTGTAACACTAGCCTCATTGAATGCTTTAATGCACAAACTGGTTCTCAAGTAGGCTAACCACCAATTACTGTACAGTACCTTTCAAGAGTGATGGACTAAAAGAGTACACAATGCACTATAATTAGCTGATACAGCTGGTCAGTATTAGGTGTGTCTATAATCATATGATAGCTGGGTCCAATTAATTATGTGCACTCAAGGGTAAATCCTACTACTGGCAGAACTTTTGGTAGCTACTAGATAGTTAGCTACTATCAAGTGTCAAATTATTTCTCCCCTGGTGAATCTGAGGACCAATATTTAATGGGCTGGATTGGCCATCATGATGGCTCTGACAAATGGAAAAGGAGAAGCATGTGGGAGGTGGGAGAACTTTAAAAATCAATTAATTAATCAATTAATCAATCAAATAATCAATCAATTAATTTAAAGAGCATTTGATCTTGGCCTCTCAACATGATTCTGGCCCTACAGATCTCAAAACTACAGTATGTCAGAAGCCCTCAGTCTGACTGGTTTAAACTGTAACATGCAACAAGGGTATAAATTCCAGGTGTGGGGGTGGGTAAGAAATCTGACACCAACGTTCTACTTTTTTCTTTAAAAAACCAATAAATGCCAAAAGTGAAACTATACCTTGTCACAAGTTGTAGTAACTGGATTTCAAAGCGCTTTTCATTTCTACAAAAACCAGTATCAACCATGAAGATTTATATGTTTTACTGTAGAGAATGACAAATGCCAAACTGTGGCCAAGTGGATAAAGGTGGTAGCATTTGAAGCAATGAAGCTTAGCAACCGGGAGGTTTGGGGTTCGATCCCTGGCCAAGTCAAAGTAAGGTGGGTTTCTCATTTCAGAGCAATCTACAGTTTTCCCATCTGAAGTTCCGACTTTTCAAAAGAAACCAAATTTGATCTAAATTGTTGAGTTGGTGGGCCACCCCACATGAATTTGTAATTCATAAGCCAAATAGGCTTCTCCCATATATGTGGTCGCTTAGTGCCATAAAACAACTGCCCTTGGAGGTCTGAATTAAATTACTATTACAACCAGACAGTGCGAACTACAAAACCTTGATTTTCCAGAGTTTAAGAAATTTGACCAATGTGTTTTTCATTAATGAAAGTCTTTCTTAAATTCTGAAAGGATAATACAAACCACATGTACATGTACTGAACAATCTTACCTTATCTATTTCAAGGTTACACTCTGAAACAGCCTGCACACCTGGTAGTGAGACTCGTAAAACTATCCTTCTCCCTTTCTTTTCATCTTTATCTTTCATGATCAGCTCATAGTCTGGTCGTGGTAAAGTGACATTTTTGCTAGAAATTTCCTCTATTAACTTCCCCTTCCCCTTCCCTGGTCTCTCAGAAGCAAGGCTCGGCATGGAGGGTATCTCCCTCATCCCCTCCTCAGTTTTCATTCTCCCCAGCTGTGCCAGCAGATCTTCCGGACTGAAATTCTTTAGTTCATCCCTAGCACATTCTTCTGTTGACCTTTGTCTCTTACTAAAAAAGTTTTCCAGTTCAGCAGGGTTACCCATGTATTTCTCTTTTAAGATAGTGTAGTCCTGTGATATCCTAATGGTGTGTTGGTTCTCAAGAAATTGAAAGACAAGCTGTATGAATAGTTGCATCTCTTCTTTTCTTTCTGAACATTCTTTCAAGACATCAGGGTTGATTGCTACTCGAGTTACCCGGCAATGATCTAGAAAAACATACGGACTTTTGGTTAGACAACATGTGGAGCATACTCTAGGTGGGAAGTAACGTGTAACACTGAATGATAGTGGGTGTAGGGGAGGTCATCCAGTGTTCGCATTAGGCAGTGGAATCATGCATCTACTGCACTTTTCTCAACAATCCCTCAAGTTTAAAAATCTCAATCAAGAATTTCCTGCACTTGTTGGGAAATGTGTTTGGAAAAAGTCTCTTTATGTTACAACTTATGGAGATGCACTCATGCGAAACCAAAATGCTTCAAATTATTTCGGAGGGTGAAGGGGGTGGGGGTTTTTCCCCAAAAATTCCTGAGACCTAGTGCCAGCACTGGGGTCATGTCTCTTATCCATCTAAGTTAATAACTTATGAAATAACTGTCAGGGCTGCAACATCAGTGGGGCCAATGCAGTCAGCCTATAGTATTTTGGATTCATATTTACTGACGTAAGCTTCTGTAATATATGTCACAAATGGTTCTTTCTAAAGGATCCACTGTATTCTCTAAGGCAGTTTTAAAAGCTCTTCCAACTAAGTTAAATTCTATCCCCTCTTCTTATTTAAAAAACAAAACAAAAAAACGACAACAAAATCACAACAAAACAAAAACGAAGAAATCTGTCTACTGTACCTCCAAGACAAAGCTACAATACCCTGTACATAATTTAAACTGTCCATGCAAAGCCAAGTTCTACAGTGCAGTGTCACAGTATGTACTTGTTTATGTACAGTGTGTGATTTGATTGCTAAGTGCAATCTGACATATCAGTGCTACAGGATACACTTCATCACATTTTAGTCATCTGCAAAATTAAGTCATCATTGACCAATTTCTGCAGTATGTATTAAAACACTTGTGAATACAGATACCCAGGGGTTCCTATTTATGTTTGGTTTGATGCAAAATGCCCTAAAATTATTCAATTATTATATTTCTCAAGGAACCAGTCGGAAAATGTCAAGGAAGGTTTCAGATATTTAGAGCTCCTTAATGTCCTCAAATCATGTAGAGGGGATGCCAGGCCTGGAAATTGGGAACACATTCATCCTACTAATAAGTAAAGCAATACTCATCCACCCCCATAAATTGGCAAATCATAATTCAAAACAACTGATTGGCGACAAAATATAATCCTTGTCCATACTACCCTCTGCAGTGCTTACGTCCCCATCCCCTCCCATCCAAGTCAGAATTTTAGGCTTGGGTGTTCTTGTCATCAAAATATGTTTTCAAATCACAAAATGACAAGGATTTACCAGATTCAAATTCCACATCTTCTAAAGGTCCTCCCGAAATAGGTACAGCATCAGTGGGACCCTTAGGTCCTGGAACTTTGGTCCAACTACAAATATTGACAAACAGAGGGCCATTCTGTGTGGTATCCTACAGAGGAAAACAAAAGAAAGACTTAACACACTGTACATATAAACAGAACGTCTAAACCAGAAGTTGTCAAATATTTTGGGCCAATGATAATTTTTTTCCCTGACAGTTCACTTTGTAATGAAGCAACTGTAATAGCCAGTCCTGATATTTATTTTTAAAATTCTTACTCATAACTGTGGGGATCATTCAACCCTCTTAATGCCATTCGTAGACAAGAGCTCTTGCAGGCTGCAAATGTCCCATTGGCTGCCCCTTGAGAACCTTAGGTCTTCGCAAAAGGGAATCACCACGTGGGTTTGCAAGAAACTTTACAATGTACAGGGTCCAAGAATTCCCATCCACTGACCAGTTTCTACATAATCAAGTTTTCAGTGGTCCTCTTGTATTGTACCAGTATGCATAAATATCACTAAACCCATGGTACCAAACAGTCAAACTTTTCAAAATAGGTAATGCAAATCCACCCCCTAAAGATGTCTTCCTCCCCATAGCTCCCACCCCCACCTCTCCTGCACCCTCCATAGCCTCTATGCAAATTCCCCTACTAAACTTTGAAAGGTTACACATACAGTTTCAGATTTCAAAGTCCATGGTCAGTTGACATTTAATACTTAAACATGACCATACAGTTTTTAAGTTGCTAAAATTTTACATTTATAAAATGAAACACTATGTCTGTGGTGCATGATAATGTGCCTATGCATTTCATGATTAAACAAGTCAATATTAGCCTTCAGAACAGTTAGGCAACTTTGACTACTGAGTTATTAGGCCTATATCAATTACAAAGAATACATCAAAAGGTTTTCCAACTACTCCTATTGGTTCTGTATCAACAACAAAAATCAGGGTTTCATCCAATGATAATCCCCCACCTGGTGTGAATTTTATTGATGAAATTCTGGGGTTTAGAATCCACCGAGATATTATACAGAAGTACAGTAGGCTATGTCCAAGTATTCACGAACTTGGCTTAAACTCCTGTGGATGCTCCATCATATTCTGTTTTAAATCTATTTACAGTAAAACCTATGAGAGGGTGGTGGACTGTTGATTAAGGCATTGGGTTTCTCATCCATGGATGACTGCAAGGTTAGACTCCCACCGGGGTCACTACAATACATCTTTGTGCAAGATGCTTTATCTCGATTACCTTTTGTTACCCAGGGGCAAAATGGGTACCTGTAAGGTAAAATGTCATCAGACATGCCATTAGAGCTGCTGCACCACTGGAGAGAATGTCTCAATGATATATCATTGAACAGGGGTGTACTATGCTGTGCCCTAAAGATTACCTAGATCAGTGGTTCTCAAAGTGGTCCCCACCAACCCCCGGGGGGAGGAGTCTCAGGTGCTACATAGTACATGGAGAATAGGGGGTACTGACATTCATATGGGGGTTCCTGGTGATTACAACACATCACTGCAGTGATTTAGGGCACAATCAGGAATACAGGGGGTCCGTTCCCCTCCGCTGATTCTTCCTCTGTGTCTTTCTTCCTCCCTCCCCACCCTCCCAGCCCCCTCCACATTCCCGTCCCAAAATAAATTTTGTCACCAAAAGTTATCCAAAAATAGCATTAGAAATTTAAAAACTCCACCCCCTAGGTCCAATTTCTTTCATGTTTGGATTGTAAAGGTAACAGAGAGAAAAAATATTGTTGAGCATCCGACTATGAATGGTAGGATGACGATGGGGGTAGGAGTTGGGGGTGATGGGACAGTTCAAGATGGTGTAAGGGGCGGTAGTCTAAAAAAGTTTAAGAATCACTAGCTTAGATATTGGTGCATTAAAAATGCAAGCACTTTTATCATTAGGAGGGAAATCTATTCATTCAAGAGGATCCTTTTAAAATGTTTCACCTTACCGACAAAATTCTTCCTCTGATACACATGAATGGTTTGGGTACGGCCAGATCCTTCTTGCCTTCTTTCATGCTATTCTCCACAAATTTCTTGTATGCTTCAGGATCTGTATCAGCTAACTCATCCAACATCTTCCAGATGTGTTCTGCTTGTTTCAGAACTTTCCCAGAGGGAACAGGATTTGCCATTTTTTTGCCAATATATATCTGTAATGGAAAGAAAAGATTTAGCATTCTTGAGTAAATTTCTCATTTTAAGAATTTTCTACAGGAGATATTAAATTAGCAGCAGTAATACGTAACATTTGTGCAATTTTTTTTTTTATAGCATGTACAGAATATGGATTCTTCATTGTCCGGACTGTGCAGAACTGCTATCACAGATAGCCCAAATACTGTACCGTACAACTGGCAAAGAAAACACATCTTTAGAAATTGTTTTAAAGTTGTGACCAATTTGTCTCCCAACCAAAATACAAATCTGAGGTAGGCTTACTATAAGTTGACAAATGAATGCTTTTAAAAGAGCCAGGCTTTTTACTGGTTTCACCCTTTTTAATACAATGCATTGGAGCAAAAAAGTAGTGGCAAAAAGGCTTTGAAGACATTCATCACCCAACAGTAGGAACACTTTTGCTTTGGGGAAACCAAATTTAGTTCTCAAATGGTGACTACTCTGAGACTGACATCGAATTCAAAATATGTGTATGTAGAGTAGCTAATATTACAGTACACAGCATACACCGAGAGTGTTTTGATTACATGCATAATGAACTTTTATGCTCACCAGGATATGACCTTACTAAGCAATACTGCAGGCTTGTGTCTGCACAAGAAGGAGCTCAAAGCAGTTTTGGGAGGCTAGAGGTAACAACTAGCAAGTTGGAAACTTGGAACTATCTGGGGTGAGGAGATTTGCCCTTTAATTTTTTGTTGGAGGGTTAGAGTTAGAGTTAGATGAGGTTTTACAGCTCAGTTTCTAACCATTTGGTTTAAGGCGGGCAGGCCACGGCCTTTTTTCCAGTTGTGGCTCACTGGCTTGTTTTCCCTACTCCATTGCTTATGCTGAGCAAAAAAGCACAAAAATATTTCGTTGGAATCAAATAGAGCCTAGCCTTAATGATTTGTAACTTGACAAGTAGCAGTCATGACAAACTACAGCTGTACAAGTATTTGTAATCTAATGTCTGAAATCTAGGCTATTTATCCATGGTTTCGAACTCAGGGGTATGGGATACACATCCAGCTTTTCACAGATCCCACTTTAAAGTTCACTTTAAAGTTTTTCCTACTTCAAGGTTTGTCCTACTTTTTGAGGCCTTCAAGGTCACGATGATGAACAATCTTACACATTACAAATGAAATCAATATTTATAGAATAAAATCATCCCTATGTCAAGCCTATACACAGTACTACCACAAATCTGGCAGCAATCTAAAAATAGCAGTGCCCTCATCAGCAACATTCACAGACGTCCGACAGTGGAAAAGATGGGAATCAGGGAGGCTCCTTACAGGTAAATGTGGGTATTTGCCATATGGATGGGAATTTTGGTCATTGGAGGGAAATTTATACCTTTAATGTACTTGTACTGTAAATATGGGAGAAATTATGCAAAATTTGACTCCCTTTCCAGGAAATACATTTTTTCCAACCCTGTGTTTTACTATATTACAATTCTGAAAAAGCCTTAGTCAAAACAGGCTTACAGACCTGTACAAATTACATTGTAGTTAACCGTGTTGGTAGTCTAGGCCTATATGTAAATGAAAATGCCCTTAGCTCAGTTGAAAAAGCTGGATCACCTATGCAGAAAAGAGGTAGGCCAAAACCTTGACAGCCACAGCTGCTTGTGTGTTGAGCTTCATGGAAGAATGCTGTCACATGCACAGGGCTTCCACTATATGCACTTGTCAATTGAATGACACACCCCACTACCCCCTGCCCCTCCCCCCGCATTGTCAGTCAAATGTCGGTCATTGAACCAATATTGTCAGCCACCAGTATGACTGAGGGGTGTCCGTAGGTAGTAGGGTGCATCATTCAGTTCATAAGGGCATTATGCTGGTCACTATTACCACAATGGTCAGTCACTGTTGTGACCAAGGGTTGGATCAATGTGAGTCAATTGTTACACTTTGTGCAGGGATGCCAGTTGTTATTTTCATTTTTTCAGTCAATATATGGTGATGCACATGTCAGTCAAAATTGCAAATTGTGCATCTACTGTGTGGCTGA